>JACFYI010000018.1:409943-448370 GCA_014898755.1 Handroanthus guayacan
TTGGACTGATAAAATTTTGAATGGCCTATTTTACCTAGATAGATTGAATTGTATAGTTTGGATTTCTGGGATTGTAAGGATATTTTGATATTATATCATGTATGGTTTTATGCTTTAGTTCCCGTTTTGGATTTAGATTTACTGCCTGACCGTGAGTAATGTCCCGAATCACGAGGTGAAATACTATCGTGAAACGGGGCGTTACATATGGGGATTCTACTCATGCCTAAACAAACCTACTGATAACTTAAAAAAATAAAAAGAAAAACAAAAAAAAAAAAAACTAAACAAAACAAAACAAAAAAATCTCAAAAAATGGCCACTATTAGAGTATCACCGAGGATCAAGCTCCAGGAGTTTAAGGTGTGAAAATTTGTGGTAGTTCTATTGGCCATCTACAAAGCATAAAAGGTCAGTTTGTAAAAGTTACAAAGATGCATTGTAGACAAGTCGATATCCAAATAACAACAATCCGCTGCAAAAGGTATAATTCAATTACCTGCTCTTTTATGGACTATATTTCTTACAGTGGTATCTGAGCTTTAAAGGCTCGGTCTCGTTGTTTTAATTGAATGATTATATGAATATTTTATTTTTGTGCTCAATAATTAATTCGTGAGTTAATAAAAGCATGAAATATTTATGAGATTCAAATCATATGTAGTCCTAAATTCACATGTGAATAAGTACGAATTGAGTATATTATTTCGTAGACTCATATGATTCAGGACCATTAAATTATGAATTCCTTTTTTTAAATTTTTTTTATATGTTTGGAAACATACCATCCTAAAAGGTTGACGGTGCATAGCATTGTGTGAATGCTCATGTTTTATATTTCGGCAGACTCTGAATTTTACCTATGACGAGTTATTTTATTTTTTGTTTTCAATCAACGCATGAACTAATGTAAGAATGCCTGGTTATATAGTCAATAATTGTGGGTAGAATAAAGGTTTCTTTTGACTTTGCAGAAGTTGACGATTTCCTTAAAGCCCCAAAACGGAGGTCATGCAGAACACTTTAATTAGTTTTCACCGTCAGCGGGTATGTCATGGTCCCCACCAAACAAAATTAAACCAGTTTGGCATGCTTGATTTTGCTAATGAGCCATTGGTAATTCTTTAATTATTTACTTGCAACTTTCCACGCATATATTTTAATATGTACGGAATAGCACACCATTAACATGCTAATATTTTCATATGTCTTCATAGAGATTTGGAGTAATATATTATGCTTGTTCTGGGAATTGCATTTAAATATAATTATGCAATTTATTTCCATGTAGCATGTTTTAAGTATATGGTATGTGAATATTGACATTTGGGTGTTAATTTATTTTTCCATAATTATAAGAGATAATTAGCGGAGATGGTGGTAAACAGTATCTTTTTTTTTTTTTAAAAAAAATGATATATGAGGCACTATTCACTGTATCGTTTTTATTTAGATTGATGCAGTAGGTCTCACTTGATGCAATTTTGTTTGGATTATTTTTTATAAGCTATGTATTTATTGGGCCTATTTTGGGAGGCATGTAATTTTTTTTAGGAGATATGTTTCGTTATTATCACCATAGGCCATTTCATTTATTTTGGCATACTTTATTGTGTATGGACATATTTACCATTTTATTTTTGGATTGATAATTTGTTGTTGTGATCTTTAATTTGGTGGGAGATGATTAGTAGCAAGGATAAAATTTTCAATATCGCTGATTTAAAGAGAATAATAAAATTTTACTTAGATCCAAAATAAAATAATAAATCAGTATCTAACATGAATTTGCACACATTACAGAGAAATGAAGATCCCATAAGTGTTTCTTGACCTTCATGGTAAGGATAAGTTTGATAGGCAAAACTATGCATTGCGATATAGGAAAATTAAATACTCACTGCATAAAAAAAGAAAGATATTTGACTATCTCACCAACATTATGCCTAAGCCAATTGAGCCAAAAAAATGGACCCACAGCCCAATATTGTTGCAATATGGATGCGTACAATATGTTGGTGGATCAAGATATGCTATGCTTAAGCTGCAAGTATGATAATCTGATCCGAGAGTATAAGAAATACCCTATGGCTAAAGAGCTATGGGAGGTCTTGCAGGTCACGCATGGTACCACCTCGGCTATAAGACTAAGGACCTTAACCCTTAAGTTTAACTAGAATATACTTGACCCTAAGCATTCGATAATCCAACATCTTGATGTGATGAAGGATATGAATTGAGAGCTTCAGAATGCTGGATTTTAGCTCACAGTTGAACAGCAAATTCTGGTTGTCTTTAGGTCACTACCTAAGCAGACTTGGGGACACGTCAAGTTGGCATTGACACACACACAATGTGCAAATCAAGACGTTCGATAATGTTGCTAGTCATCTTAAGCTCGAGGCTGATTGTAGAGAATTTGAATGCGCACAAAGTGTTGCTCTTGTCGCGCATACTAGTTAGCATAAACTCGGCAAAGGCAAGCGGTGGAACAAGCTTGTTAGCAGTGGATAGAAAATTGCTGAAAACTAGAACTTGATCCCACAGAGTGGCGATGCTTCTAAGCAAAAAGGGTGGGAAGAAGGATCTAAATAAGATCAAGTGCTATAACTATGAAAAGATGGGTCTCTTCACTTGTGATTGCACTAAGCGAAAGAAGGTAAGACTCAGTCCTAGCTCCTTGAGCATTTTAGTTTGCTCACATACATTTGTTGCTAATTCTCTCCTTGGGTGGATTGTACACATAGGCGCAACAAAATATATAACAAGAGATTGAGCAGGATTTGTAGATTATCATTGAGTGTTAGCACATAGCCACTATATTGCTATGGGGAATGGTGCACAAGAGGAAGGCTTGGGGTTGCAACATACTGACTCTAGCTCAGCACAGGGTACGAGTCATTTCTCAGTGATGTGCAATATGCATGTGGCAATTGATATAATTTACTTTCAGATATTGTATTATCTAGACATGGTTTTTCTTTCTGTTTGAGCACACTTAGTTGTCTATTTTTCTTGGCAAAGATCTTTATAGCTTAGGTTTTAAGAATAATGGATTCTATGTATTAGAATTGTCTACACGTTATGCTTTATATATTTCTTCTAATATTGATACTATATTTGATTATGTTAAGTAGCATACAAGATTAGGACACATAGGACAAGAACGGATGACTAGGCTAGCTTGAGAAGGCCTTTTGGGCCCAATCGCTAAAGTTAGCCTTCCTGTGTGTAATCCTTGTTTGATATGGAATGCTTGTCGAAAGCCTTTTAGAAAGATAAAGAGGGTTAATCATTCTCTAGAATTAGTCCACTTAGATATATGTAGGCCCCTGAATGTTAGGGCACAATACAACGTTTATTATTTTATCACTTTCATTGATGATTATTCGTGTTATGGGTCAGTATATCTCTTATCTCATTAGTCAGAAGTGCTTGATTGTTTTAAGTGGTTCTTGGCAAAGGTTGAGAATCAAAGAGATAGAAAACTTAAGGTTCTACATACTGACAGAGGGCAATAATATTTATCTGATCAATTCAGGCAAATGTGCAAAGAAAAGAGAATATAACGATTCCTCACATTTTTTGTTGCTAAAATGAGGAATCGAACACTGCTAGATATGGCCAGATCAATGATGGTGTAAGCAAATCTTCTAATATCTTCTCGGGAAGATGCAATTTTGACTTCTACCTATATTTCGAATTGTGTGCCCTCTAAGTTAGTTCCTTCTATGCCCTACGAGCTTTGGTATGGGGCAAAACCCAATTTAGAAGGGTTACGGCCTTTTCACAAGCACGGGAAGGTTGGCTCTAGAGCAACAAACATATCTTTATAAGGTATTGTGAGCCCTCAAAGGGATATGTAATGTATGGTGAATACTTCAATAAAAGAACGACTAAAGTTGAGTCCCATGAAATAGAATTCCTCGAGAAGGATTTTCCGAGCATTGGGGAAGTCAAAGGGAGCCTTGAACTATATGAGTTGCAATATACTGAAATATGAGCACCTATATCGGAAATTGATAAGGTCCTCAACTTTATCAAGTGATTAATAGAAACAATGAAAGTAATCCTAAAGACAGTGGAAGTGTTCCAATATTAGAAGACTCTCAAAACCCACAAATAAGAAAGAGCAAATGAGAAGTGGCATCTCATCAACGCTATGAGATCGAAAGGAATCATTCATGTGTGCCTCTGTAGATATTGATGGGCCAGCTAATTATAGGAAGTTGTGACTTCTCCAAATGCGAATGAGTGGATAATTGCTATGGAAGAAAAGATGGGCATCATGACTAAGAACCATGTATGGGAGCTAGTTGATTTTCCACCTGGACGCAAGACCATTGGGAACAAATAGGTTCTAAAGGTCAAGTGTAAGGCTGATGGATCGATCAACAAGTATAAAGTTTGGATTGTGGCGAAGGCTATACCCAAAAAGAAGGCAGAAACTACGAAGAGATATTCTCCCTAGTAGTGAGGTTTGCCTCTATTTGCCTTATTCTAGCCATCGTCGTTAACTTAGATTTGGAATTATTTCATATAGACGTGATAATAGCATTTCTCAAGAGAGAACTGGATGAGGAGATCTATATAGATCAACTAAGGTGTTTAGGCAAATGGGACATGAGCGCAAAGTTTGCCGCTTAAAACATTCCATCTATCGCATAAAACAATCATCTAGATAATCGTACTATTGATTTCATGGAGCTATCACTTTGATAAGCTTCACGATGATAAAGAAGACAATTGTGTATATGTTAAGTGAGGTGGGAAAAGTTTTTTTATACTATCGCTACATGTGGACAATATTTTGTTGGCTGGAAATGACCAAAAGTTGATTACCGCCACTTAGAAATGGCTTTCTTCCTCATTTGAGATGAAAGATATAGGAGCAACTGAATACATACTTGGTGTTAAGATATTCCAAGATCATTCTAAAAAACTTGTAAGTTTGCCTCAACAAACATATATCAAAAGGATTATAAAAACGATTTCATATGCAAAATGCTCATCCCGTAGAGACACCTATGAGCAAAAATTGTGTTCTTAGTAAAGACATGTGCCCTAAAACAGAAGAAGAGAGGAAGCACATGGCTAAAGTTCCATATGCAACTGCTATAGGTAGTTTGATGCATGCCATGATATGTACTCAACAAGACTTGTGCTTTGCAGTTGGAATGGTGAGCAGACATCATACTAATCTTAGACCGGATTATTGGGCAGCAGTTAAGAGGATACTTAGATATCTGAAGGGGACAAGTTATTTGGCTTTGTGCTCCCATGGAAGAAGCCTAAAGTTGATGGGATCTAGTAATGTTGATGGTGTAGGAGACAGAGATAAGTGTAAATCCACATTAGGATATGCATTCTTGTTCGGGCGCTGCTATTACATGGTGTAACAAAAGCAACCTTATATCTGTCTGTCTACCATGGAAGCAAAGTATATTGCTTACATATTGGCAGTACAAGAAGCTATCTTTTTGAGGAGATTCCTTTAGAGTTTGGGCATTTCTGCGCATGTAGATGATGCTATTGTCATCCATTGTGATAACATAGCTGCCTTGGCATATGCTAAAATCCTAAGTACCATGGGAGGACCAAGCATATAGACACTAGATGTCACTTCATTCAAGAAAGTGTTGCGCAAAGGCAAGTAGTTCTCAAGCATGTTCCTACTAGCAAAATGGTCGTTGATCCTTTTACGAAGCCTTTGCGTAGAGATTTGTTGCGAAGGCATGTTAGTAGTATGGGACTTCCCAGGATTTGATTTTCTTTTGGCCTTTATGAACACTAAATATTGGATTTCCATTTTTTATTATCCTATGTAGTGTACTAGGTTTATTTACATATGTGAATGTCACTAGGCTTTGATTTGACCCACTTACCCGAGCAATTCACTTGGCACTTTTGCAACAAGTAGGATAAGACTTAAGACCATGTGCGTATCACTTAAAGGGATGCGATGATCACCTTCGAGCTTAAGAACAACAAGGAAGGTTAAAACATATTTTTTTAAAAATTGCCTTGGGACTAAGATGAGATCATCTTCGATCGATTATGATATATGTCCAAACTTCAGAATAGCCTATTAGAAGCTGAATGAGCGAATTATTGGAAGGAATCTTGAATAGTGGTTGTCCACCAATGCACAGGTCAAGTGCTTGAGCAACGATTGGACTAGGTTCATATGATGTCAAGAGCGTGACATGCCCAAAATTGAGTGGGAGCTCCATCATAACATGTGCACATACTACATATGCTTTGAGACGATCTTTAAGGAGAGTGACAAAATAGATCCCTACTTTATCACTGTGTGAGCCCTTACTTTAAAGTACCCTTTGGAACTCTAGACCATATCATGTAGTGTAAACTTAATAATGCTACTTTAGCATGTTTCCAATAGCCACAAGAAAATTTGGTTTATTATAGCATGTCTAGAAAAGTTGTTAAAACCAAATGAATTGAGATGAGAGCCCCAGGAAGAACTAAAATGGCAATGCACTGTTGTTTTATGGTTCATAGGCCAGCCGGCTAAGTCAAAATGGTGTCTTGGCATAGTCATGAGCATAGAAATATATGAAAGAGCGTTAAGCATGCTTTATTTATCATTGAGGGATTAGAGATGCTTGATCAAGTGCGATCATATAGTTTGACATACATAACGAGTTTTTCTGGAGTTGAATAGTTATGTTAGTTAAGTGATAACTTAATATAATCCTCCTCACTTGTTTTCTTCTTGCTTGGCAGCATGCTTTTTCCCTATGTGAAAGAGAGGATGCAAGATTGAGATATTTTATTTTTATTTTTTGAAATGAGGTTTGGGGAGTCAAATATGGTTGAGTGGGAGATGTAATTAACTGGGTTGGGCAGATGGCCCGCGACCCAATAAGCATCCATAGTTTTGAGTTCTAGTCCATTAGTTGGGCTTAAGGTTTTAAGTGTCTTGGAAATTCTACTTATGCCTAAACATACCTATTGATAGCCCAAAAAAGAAAATAAAATTTTTAAAAAAAGGCCGCTCTAGGAGTATCATCGAGAATCAAAGCTTTGAGGGTTTAAGGTGTGGAATTTTGTGGTAACTCTAGTAGCCCTCCAAAAAGTGTGAAAGGTCAGTTTGTGAAAATTGCAAAGACAGTTCATAGATGAGTCGAGATATGGGTAACAACAATCCACTGCAAAAAGTATAATCCAATTACCTACTCTTTTATGGATATATATATTTCCTACAATTTACGTATTGATTATACTCATATACTTTGTTAGTTACAATTTTTTTATTTTTTACTTTGGCCATTAACTAATTTTTATCGTATTAATTATAAATTTTTTGTTAATAAAGAACTTGAAATAGCTTAAGCACATAGACATGATATATATATATATATAAATACACATAGTATAGAAAGGTAATTTTGTCCACATATCCAATGCAAGAGTGTAAGTTTTACATTAACAGTTTAGGAGGGTGAATGAGACATGGTTTAAAATGGCAGTTTGGTTACAGGATTGATTTTTCAATTATCCCCTTTGCAACTATGTTAAAAATGACATTGGTCTAACTCAACCCAATAGTTAATTTGTAAGGTGAAAATTGTCCAGTACTATACAAAATATACATTTTCGATGCAAGACTCTAACCCACTCTCCGCATGCGCATAAATGAATATCTAGAGCATAGGATAATATGTAATAGGTGGCCCAGCATCAGGGATGAATCTAGTTTTGATACCATATTAAAAATGGACCTTGGAACTTATGAAATCAGAATTATTCAAAATCATATAAAGAGGTTACAACACTTACACTTTTCCAATATGGGATTCTTACACACCCTCTTACACTCAAGGAATGGATATTTGGAATGTGGAATAATACAAAATAGGTGGCTTAACAATATGGAGGTCTAGCATTAGGGAATGGTCTCTCTCTGATGCCATATTGAAAATGAATCTTTGGCTTAATTCAACTCTAAATTCTAGCTTACTATAATCATCTCTATTATTTTAACTGCAACAATTATGCTACCGTATTTAATTGCAATTACTTGAAACTATCATTTTTTTCACTAATATTTTTGAATATATTTTTTCCTTTTCATATTTTCATATTCTATTTATTTGAAAGAAATAAAATATTGTTAAAAAATATTTTATATATGAGGAATCACATGCATAATTCTCAGTGATAGACATATGAGGACTTTTTTCAAGAAAAAAAAATTATATTAGAGTGAAAAATAGGATAAATTATTGTACTCATTATCATATTTCACAATATTTTTATGGTTAAAATCACAATTTTAACATACATCTTTTAATAAAATGCTATAATATTGAAATGATAGTGTAGTGCTAGCTGTGTACCTTGAGATTTGGCAAAAGAGAAACATGAGTGATTGTTGGATGAATTGAGTAATATTTTTATGCAGCTGTTTAAAATTAGGTCCAATTGTAGGGCTTAATATTAGGCACCCACCTATTAAGGTGCCACATGTCCTTTTTTTATTATATATTTATTTAATAAATTAAAGATGACTTGCAACTTGTTCAACCGGTTATATATAAATTTTATTTGATTTTTTATTTTTGTACTATTGATTTTTTCCCTAAAAGAAAAATGTGGGTTGGCTTTTCCTGTTCTTCTTCAACTTCTTCTTTTTCTTCTTCAATGTCCTTTTTTTCTTTTTTTCTTTTATTTGTCAAGCCATATTCATACCATGGATTGTTAGAGTTTATCCTCTTTTATTTTCTTCCAAATTCTTCAATTTCTTCCAATTTGAATTTTGTGTAAATTGCAAAGAAGAAGAAGAAAAAGAAGAAGAAGAAGAATTGGGGGAAAACATCAACTTTGAAACTTCCTGCTTACTCTTGTTCTGGCATCATTCGGCTGGTAATATTTTTTCTCTTTCTATCTTTTGAAGAATATTGTATTATTTTATTTTCTTGGGATGTGTTGTTTAATGTAATTACATAGGACAATTTGTTACTTAATATAATTATGGAGGAAAACCATCTTTCATTGGTTCTACTTTTATTGTGTCTTTTCTATGAAAAGGTCAATTCACTTTGGACTATGTAAGTTGTTAATTTGCACATAACCTTAAATTTAATTTTGTTTTTATTAGTTTATGTTTGTTCTTTAATTTTTTGGGTCTTTGCTTATTTTTTAATTTTTTAACGTTCATGTGATCCTGGTAAGGCCTTTTATTTTCTAATTAGTTCTAGGCACTTTAAGAAAATGATGCCAATTAGATGAATTCAATAAAGAGGGATTGCGTTTAAACTTGTTCAACATTGTTATACATAAATGTTCCTTTTTTAGTGGATGAACTCTTTTGTGTATGTTGCACAAACCTTAGATCATTTTTACATGATTTTGGGGAATAAAACAAAGAACTTATTGGTAGTATTATGATGTTGTCACTAGACTTAAAGTCTCACATTGAAATCAAAGTTCAATAGAGTCACTTATTATTTAGTTTTTGGCTATGGAAGTTCTTTCTTAATTTATCTGATTCAATAGTGTCGGACAACTTGATGCATATAAGTGTGATTTTAGACTTTATGGAAAATGAGATAGGGTATATAAAAAATTCTTTTTTTTTTTTGGCTAACCGCATTAACACAAAACACTTCAATATTGTGAGTTCAATTATCTAGATTAAAATTTCATATATATTCTATTAGGGACATTCTCTTTTGTTGGTCTTACAACTCACGTGTGGAGATGAAACCATATGCCATGAAGATCATCCATTGACTTTCTTTCAAATTTATAGTTCTTTGCACTCTTTCCTTTGGGAAAATTATAAATACTTTTATTATGATGTCTAATCTAGATATTGTAATTCGATATTTTACTATTTGAAATGTTGTTCTTCTGCTTGTTGGGTAGAATAAGTCAGAAACTTTTAATATTTTTTTATGATCTTGAAATTTATATCAGTTCCACGAGGCATCTAAAATAAATGTATTAACACATATTAGTATATAAATTTTTGGACGAATTATTATGAGATTGACATTTATTACTAATTCATATATGTGTGAAAGAATCGTATGTGATAAAGTCAAAATTATATTCTTCCAATAAATAATACTTAAAAAAATTATGCTCACGGGGACAGCATGCATAATTACTAGTAAGCTTAAGGTATGAACATGTTATGCATATAGGAAGTTGATAGTTTTACTGGTGTGATAATAATTTGCTACGTTTATTTGACATACAAGTATTGAAATAATTTTTCTGTAAACATAGATTCATTTTTTTCATTTATATTAGATGAAGGATTTTACATTTATGGAGGACGATAAACTAGGAGAGTAAAGCAATGGGCATAATTCTTCTGTTAATGATGAGAATGATCTGAGTTTAGATTTTGTTGCTTTGCTATCCAATAGCTTGCAATTGGAACCTAAGTTAGTAGGAAATTTAGTATTTCACACGCTTGAGAAGGCCGACTGGTTTTATTGGCATTATGATAGACATAATAGGTTTAACATTAGAAGGTGTCACAAAAAGATAAAAGGTTCTCTTGTAAAGAATACTGAATGGGTATGCTCACGAGCTAAATTCAAACAGCTCCTTAAATATGTGTCCCAACTTAAGTGGCGATCAATGAAAGAAAAAAGATATGGATGTGAAGTTAGATTTCATGTAGCCCATGATCCATAAGATGGGCTTTATAAAGTTAGTGATTTTGTACCATTTCACAATCATCCATTAGAGACAATAGAGACTGCTCATCATTTATAATGTAACTAATAAAGTTATAAGCTAATTTTCATTTTATTTATTGCTTTAAAGATGAGGAATTTAGCATGATGTCTATTAACTACTTGATTAATAATGTTAAATTTATCAATTATCTTTAAAAATTATGCAGGCGTGTGGCACCTTCTGGGAAGAATTTATTGAGTGGGATGACAAGTTTTGGCATTAGCCATCAAAGGCTATAGATTATTTGGAATATAATAAAGGTGGTTCTGGTAAGGTTGCATGATAAAGGCATGATTTTAGAATACACTATTGATGAGAAACAAACATTAACAAGATTATTTTGGACAAATGGATTGTCAATGACTGAATTTGATTTGTTTGGTGATGTGCTTGTGTTTGATAGTACTTACAAAACAAATATGCACTGTTTCCCGTTAATTATTATGTGTGGTGTGAACAACCATTACAGTACATGTGTATTTGGTGCTGCTCTCATTTATAATGAGATTATAGAATCTTACCAGTGTTTTCTGCAGAAGTTTCGTGATGCTACAGCCCGGAAAATGCCAATATTTGTATTGACTGATCAAGATGCAGCAATGCATGTTGCAATTGAAATTGAGTTCCCTTTCGCAAGACATAGAATATGTAGTTGGAACTTCGAGAGAAACACAATGCAAAATACACACATGTTAGTGTTTGCTTGTGATATGACACGACTTTTAAAGAAAAACTACTCTATTGAAGAGTTCGATTCTTCTTGGCTTAGTATCACTGAGAGACATGGTATGGCCGATCACCCGTGGGTTGTTGATATTTTGAAGAGGAAAGAATTATGGGGTGAAGCATATTTTCATTTTAGGTTCCATGGAATGATGAGGACAACCTAACGATCTGAATCTATGAATTCTCTGATGAAACATTGTTCGAAACAAAAAATGAAGTTAATGGAGTTCTTGAAGCAATATCACATTTGCATTAAAAAAAATCGTTTGATTTTTTTTTAGAATAAAAAAATGACAGTTCAACTTCCTTCTTTGCTTAATGATTCTCTGTAGACCCTTGTAAAGCATATTACCTCCGTTTATACGAAAAGGTTGTTTGAACTGGTCAGCAAAGAGATTAGGAAAGAACAAGACTTAGTGTTGGAAGAAGCAACAAATGGTGACGGTTACATGTTTACTTTCAAATTTGGCTCGTACCCTAAGATTGATGACAAGCGCTCTGCGTTAAAATAGATTGGACAGGTCAAAACTTCCAATGTGATTGTAAAAAGCTCAAATCTATTGGGATACTAGGTTGACACTTAATTTTTGCATTCAAAGTTTTACGTTTTCAAGAAATTCTAGAAAAATGCATTGAAGAGCGATGGAATATAGCAATAGGCAAGAAATTGGTGGGCAAATTTCCTATGCCATTTCCATTTGAATATGAACAATGACGAAGGTCTGCGATACTGAATAGAGAGTGTGCAAGTTTGTGTTTGCAGTCATCTTAATTTGATCCAGCCACTTTTAAATCTGTAAAGTGTATTAGAGACCTCGTTCAAGAGTTAAAAGATGAGAACTTAATAAATGCAATAGATAGAGATGGTATATATGAGAATGAGAAGTTGCCAATTGTCAAAGATATTAAAAGAATCAGGTCTCATAAAAATGTTCACGATCCTAAAAAGATTCGCTCTAGAGGAGTACCAAAAGCAAAGCAACAAAATTGTGAAAAATGCAGATATGTACACATAGCTTATGTACTAGGATAATTATTTCTCCATGAGATTATATATGTTTTACATATTGAATATTAACTAATGGAATTTGATTTTGTAAATCCTTTTCTTTTCTATTACTCATATTCTAGTAAGTAGGGTCATGAAGCAAATACTTGCACATGTAATTCGAGAAAGCTTGGTTATCGTCATGTCTGCGGTGGTAATTTTAAAGAATCTAATGAGGCTCCTGACACGACCAACCCGAATTGTAGCTATTGATATTGATTACTAAAAGGTGAATACTTGTATTATCTTGATAGATATTTGCAGATAAATGGCAGACGTCAAATTGTGAAGCTTTGTGTAGCAAGATTTGTGTTATGGATTGTCTTTTGTTGTTATTATTATTAAGTTCTTTATTGTGATATTGTTTCTGTTTATTATGCATAGCTGTAAAGTAGATATTGTGAACTATCAATGACTATCAATAGTCAAATGGTTCATCTAAATTGGTAATGGTTGATGATCTATTGCTCTTGTCATGACCAAATATAATTTTGATAGATTTTGAAGTGGATTTAAGTGCTATTTGTTAATTATAGATCCCCTGCTTGGCTATGTAAAATAGAATATTTAGTAGAGGTGATATGTAGTTGCCAAAGTGTTTGTATAAGAAGTCTTTTCCCAATGCCAAGAGATCGTCACCAAGTCTGTTTTTGTTAATACTCTTGTTCATAAAACTTTCACTGTGTACTCCTTAGCGTTTTCCTTTCTATATATTATGAAGCTCCTACCATAGCGTTCATATTCATATATCTGATGTCTAATAATTCATATTACTTATGTATCTATGTTCTATATCTTGTGGCATTTTTTTCCATCTAGTCAAACAACTTTTTCTTGTACATCCGGATATGAGATGACAAGTGAAAGGGAAGTAGCTAATATAATTTTGAATTGCATTTTACTAATTGATAGAGTGCACTTACAAAGGCTTATTTTCTTTTCTTGTTCCTTTTTTTTTTAATGCTATAATAGTTCCATTGACATGGTTGTTGTAGCAAGGGGTGATAATGGGTTTTTCACAGCTAGTGCATGGTTAATTGGTGCATTTGGGCTTTTTGAGCAGTAGCGTTTGCTTCCTCTTTATCATCATCATTGGCAATATCTTGAACTTGTACATTCTTTATCCCATCTTCTGAATAATCATTTTCAAAGTATAAGGCACGAGGTCTAAGATTACTTTGAACGCCAATGTTCATGACATTTTTGTTGGACATTGGACTTTCAAATTGTATTTTATTCTGAGTTGTAGAGGGTTTATGGCATATATTCTCAAGCTCTCCTCCTCTAGAGGGTGTTGAGAAGTGTGTTTTGTATGAATATTGCTAGTTTTGTAGTAGTTGACCTCGTGAGATTTGGCATAGTTACTATGAACCTTTTGACTTCTTCAGCAAGTTCACTTAACTTTGTAGTTGCAGAATTTACAGTATCACCCTTAGGAGTTTCATATAGAAAACTCATGATATGGAACAATTCATGTTCAATTGCAGTTATTCCCTTGTTTAATGTTGCAACTTGATCTAGTGGTCTATTCCTTCGGTCATTCGTCATCATGTCAGGGACGACATTTTCATTAGGTTCCATCTCGTTAAGCTCATTTGATAGTGGTGGATGGCTCATTCTTTTTACCACTACTATTTTTTGCCGTTGTTATATGGGTGTACCCTTTGTCTAGTGATTTTGGCGCATTATATTCATAGTTATAAGTTGCACCATGACTATCCTATACCTTTTGATACTTTAGTACCTACACCATGTCCAAATCTTAGGCCCCGTTTGATAGGGTATATGACCCATATTCTATAATTGAGCGTGGGTTGTATTGGGTAAGATTAACTAATCCCGTCAACCATTTGATACATGAAATTACATTGGTGATTATGACATGTTGTAGTTCCTTCTCGTTGTTTTGTTGGAAAGAGTAGGTTGGATTATTCAATTAAATTATGAATATATCCCTCAATTTTAATTTTTGTTTTGTAATTTTCTTTTCGAGTCATTTGCTTCCTTTTTGGATACCTTTTTTTTCTTTTTTTTTTCGATTTTTTTTTGGGATTTCAAACAAAAGTTTTGAAAGGCTGGCAACAGTTAACTATCCCTCAACATATCATTACCATCTTGATATTTACTTGCCTATTTGCATTTAACTACTTTGAATTTATTACGATTTACTTTAACATGGTTCGTACTTTTGTATCAATATATCTTTTTTTTTTTCTTTTTTCAAAAACAGTTGTAATAAGAACTCTTGACATAAAAGAGAAGCAACCCAGAACTTAAACTGTTTGCTTAAGGTAAAGTTACAAGAACAAGTTTAGGACAAAAGCTACATTGGCAACAGGAACGCATTTTCTCTAATCATTAAGGATAAAGTGCTCTATTAGCTAGAAATTTTAGTCTACGTATTTCAACATCCAGCACAAATCTGAACAAATCAGAAGTTCTGGGCCGCCCCTCGAACTCTTGAAAGCTGTAGATATTCAACTTCTATACCACATAGTATCAGATTCTTGATGCTCCTCCGATGGTAGCCGTTCAATGGAATATTGATCCTGAGTAATATACATGATTTGTTACCTAGGGATTTTCCGAATTCTCTGTTTGAGATCTTGATCATAGGTTGCAACAATGTAGCACTTATATTGTGTGACACTATTAACAAGACAGTCATCAGCATAAGTTCTATATTATAACATATTTGCTTTGATGCATAATCCGGAATTCACGTATAGTATGTGGTTTATGTTATGTTTTAATTTGAGAAAAGCAAGTGGTATTTATCCACCAACAGAACACATGGAAACATAGCACTAGAAATATACACACACACACATTACCCACTATTAAGCAACATTGCAACACAAAAATTGTGAAATCAATCCAAAATACATAAACAGCAGAACAATTTCATTAGAGGACAACAAAATAGGAGATTGAGCTTAACACTACTTATCTCAATTTGGTTGACAAGCATGAAGAAACTAAAGTTAACCCGATTTGGTTCCTCGAACATAGTTGTATATCACCAACATTAAATTAACCTACACAAGTCCAAAGCCATTCATGATTGATAACCAGCATAGAGCAGAACTTGATAAAACAAAAAATAGCGTGGAATTTAGTAGTCGGGCTAAACTTCTTCATTGGTATCAACACATTTAGTAGTTGAAATTGAAGAAAAAAAGGAAAATGGTGTTCTACTATTGCAAATCAAAAGCAAATCATCATACAAGCATGCTCATCCACAGATTCAAGGTCATAAAAGCTCATATTAAAGAAGTTCAACCCAAAGCCTACAATAGTATCGAAGAGGAAGTTTATCGCAGTTTGCACAAACAAATGACATGGCCTCACAAAAGACTAATATTGGTGATTATTTGAACAAATTTATTGTAACCCCTTGGAGCCTAGAACATCCGTCCCTAGGTGGCATCGCTATCTGTGGGCAGACGAACTTCTAGCGAGATAACAAAAATACGAAGGAAATAACTAAATAACATACCAACATATTTATATAACTCCAAATATTCTTAATATCTATTACAAATTATAGTCTCAAGGCTACAAGTTCTAAAAGCTAAACATAACATATTATACAAACTTCTCAACCTAACACAATTCTAATGGCTACAAGCCATTTATAATACAAAAGGTTCTTTATAATATCGTTATTCTAAAATCAAAACAAGAGTACAAAATCTTAGGCCAAGCATAGCTTCTGAAGCTCAATCTCCTACACTGGTAACATATTTAAATAATTTCATTGACTTGGTAAAAATTATAGCTAGGAACGGTAATGGATCAAGATGATTTAACAAATTCGATATAGAGAAAAACAAGGATAGTAACGAGTTAAAATATGCCAACCGATTGTGATAATTTAATAATCCAACAGAAATGAGTAACTCAAGCAAGAGTTTAAAATAAACCACACAATAGAATAGCATAAGGAGAACTAGTATTTGGTGAATTTGTCACCATTACAACTTCAAAATAAACATAACCCTTATCCCTTTATAGGGTCCCTCCCTCTAGCGGCCACTCAGAGGGATAACCCAACAAACAATATAACACTATCGACATATCCCGTGCCATAGACTAGTTCTTGGAGAACCTACCTCCAGGTTTTTGCAGGATTATCTAAAGTAGGAAGCCCTCCGCGGGACCAGTCGTCGGCCCGATGTCGCCGGACATCCCTCCTGAAACTTTTCAAGGACCCATCAAATATACACACAGAAGGTTTCAAGGGAAACGATAATTGTCCGAATTAAAATTTTCAAAGTTCAAATGAGGTTCGGACATTATCAATCAATTCGAATTAAATTTTGGACACAAAAATCATATATTCAAATTTAGGAGAGTTTATTAGAATGATATATGTACATAAAAAGACAAAACAAGTTAAAAATATATAAAAAGTGTTCTAAAGTGGGCGCGGGTGTGCTTAAAATTGGGCACGGACGCGCCCGCCTCGGATCTAATGCGCCCAACAATGGGTGCGGTCATGCACAATTTTTCAATTTTTTTTTTTAAATATCTTATGATAGCAGAAGTCCATTTTTCATAAAATTAGGATTAATTTGTTCATCATATCATCAAAATTTTTAAGAATTAAGTTTTGAGAGAAAACTTTATAAAACTATCAATTTTGTATTCATAGTTTTTAAGAAATTTAAGTCTTTGTTATGTCTAATTTTTCAACTCCAATAACCTTGTTCAAGGATCCAAGAATATATATCAAGGATAATGGTCTAACAATGGGATGTGTCCAAATAATCTCCAAAACAAAGGTGATTTATATCATAATTAATCAAGTTAGGAACCAACAATTCAAGCAAAAGATAGATATGTCATCAAAAGCTCCAAGTATCTTGCTATCAAGGAAGGAAATTAAGCGTAATTCTTACTTTTTATGCTAATAATCCTCAAGTTATTGATAGTAAACTCCAATTTTTCAAGCAATTCCTATAACAATCAAAACCATAAGAGGTTGTACCATATTTCTTCAAAACCCTAATCATGAAACTCTAATAATAAATTGAGAGCTTATCAAGTGTTTCAACCTTACTTTCTTCTCCTTTTATGGTTGATCTTTAAAACTTTTAATTTGATAGAAGAAAGGATGAAGTTTTTGTGAATATGGAAATCCAGAGAGTGAAGCAAGAAAGAATATTTCCTTTTTGTCTTACAAAATATTGAAGAGAATGAGTGTTTGTCTTGCGAGACGAACTCTATTTTTATAGAAGAAATTGTTAGGGACTCATTGGCCATTTCAAATTCATAGCACAAGATGTCAAGATGTTATGGTGTGTAACCACTTATTCTCATCCTAATTTAAACTTGGTTGCAAATAAATTACATTATAAGACAACAAATGTCCAAGGTTATAGGGTGGTGTGGCCGAGTTGTTGTGTATATGTATATGTGTGTATATTGTTTGTGTAATATATGACTCGTTGTGTATTATTATGTAATGGGTCGGTTGCAATATAATTTGGGCTCAAGTTTGGGCCAAAGATTGGGCTAACAATTTTCTTTTTAAGTCAAAATAATACATATGATAATTTTCGAATACAAGAAAAATTTTTCGAAAGAGATAAAATATTTTCGATTGTGAGAAAAATCTTAAAACGGCTAAAAATCGTCTATCAATTAAAATTTTTCTCAAAAATATTGTAAAAACGTCTATTGATTAAAATCGATGGTTTTAAAATTTAATTAGGAAAATTTTCGGATTTTTACACTCTCCTTTCTTTGAAAAAATTTGGTCCCTAGATTCGTACCTCTACTCAAATAGGCGGCGATATTTCTCACACATCTCGTTCTCACGTTCCCAAGTGGCCTCATCGACCTTTTGATTTCTCTATAGAACTTTGACTTGGGATATCCTATTATTCCTAATCTCACAAACTTAGAAATTTAGGATACTGATGGGTTGTTCTATATACATAAGATCACTCTAAATAGGCACATCTATATGCTCGATGACATGGGAAGGATTTGGGTGATATTTTCGTAATTGGGATACGTGGAAGATGTCATGAATTCTTGTGAGATTTGGCAGAAGATCCAACCTATATGCCACTGGACCAATACCCTCAACAATCTCGAAAAGCCCTGAATATCTCAGAGTTAATTTTTCGCTCTTTCCCATCCTCTGTATTCCCTTCTACGGAGCAAATTTCAGAAATACTTGATCTCCAGTATTAAATTTCAAGTCCTTTCGACATTTATCCGTATAGCTTTTCTAACGATCTTGGGCCATTTTCATATTCCTTCTGATGATTTGAATCTTCTCAATTGATTTCTGTCTCAGGCCTCAGTTTGTCCCTTCCTTTCCTTGAAGTACTCCTGGTCTCATCCAGGTCCCAATGCAAAGCTGATCTGCATTTTCTTCCATATTAAGTTTCATATGGTGCCATCTGTATTAAGTCTTGATAACTATTGTTGTAGGCAAATTCTACTAAAGGTAAATACCTATCCCAGTTTTTCAAAAAGTTAGAACGCAAACTCTCAACATATCTTCCAATATCCGAATCACCATTTCTGATTGTCCATCAGTTTGAGGATAAGTTGTCGTATTGAACAACAGCTTTGTCCCTAAATATTCTTGCAAGCTCCTCCAAAATCTCGCTATGAACTTAGGGTGTCTATTGAAGATAATGCTCTGAGGTGTCCCATGTAATCGAATTATCTCCTTGATATAAACTTTGGTGAGTTTTTCAATATTATTTTAGGTTTTGACAGGCAAGAAGTGTGTCGACTTCGTGAGCCTATCAACCATAACCCAAATACTGTTATAACCTCCTCTTACCATTGGCAGACCAACCATAAAATCCATGGTAATCTGATCTCATTTCCAACTTGGGATTGGATCTGAGTATAACTTTCTAGAGGGTCTCTGGTGTTCTGCTTTCACAAGTTGACAGGTTATCTCTTTTCATTTATATCCCTTTTCATGTCTCCCACCAAAACTTCTATTTCAAATCTCTGTACATCTTTGCCGCTCCAAGATATACTGAGTACTAAGTTTGATGGACTACTGTCAATACTTTTTCACACATATACGCAGGAACACATATCCTATTTCTGGAGCATAGTAGTCTTTTTGCATTTACCCTGAATTCATATTCTATTTGCGTGCTCATTGAGGATTTAAGCTTCTGTATCCATTCATCTTTCTCTTGAGCCTTTAGAATTTCACTATACAACTCAGGATACATACTCAAGTTCACTAGCCTCCCATTTAGATTCAAGGCATCAGCAACAATATTCTCTCTACTCAGGTGGTAAGCGATGGTGAAATTATAATCCTCTAAAAACTCCATCCACCGATGTTGTCTCAAATTCAGATTCTTCTGGATGAAAATATATTTTAGACTCTAGTGATCCGTATAAACCTCCATTTTGGCATTGTACAAGTAATGGCATCACTTAGCCAAAAACTATCGCCACAAATTCCAAATCATGAGTGTGATAGTTCTATTCATGATTTTTCAACTTTCTAGAGGCATACGGGATCACTCGTCTTTTCTGCATCAGCGTATAGCCCAGACCTTTCTTAGAAGCGTTTGTATATACTATAAACTCTTCTGACCCATCTGGTAATACGAGTACCAGAGTTGTAGTTAACCTTTTCTTCAATTCCAAAAGGCTCTCTTCGCACTTCTAGTTCCATTCAAATTACTCATCTTTATGGGTCAACTGGGGTGAGAGGACCAACTATCCTGAAAAGGTTCTGAATGAATTTTCGATAATATCCTGCTAAGCCTAAGAAGCTTCTTACCTAGGTAATCGTTTTCGATCTTTTATAATTAAGTACTACTTCTACTTTATCTGGATCAACTTCAAAACCGTCTTGGAATATTATATGTCCCAAGAAAGTTATCTTACTTAGCCATAATTCACACTTGCTGAATTTGGCATACAACTGATGCTCTTTAAGAGTTTGAAGAATGATCTGCAGATGCTCTTCATGTTTTCTCTCTGACTTAGAGTACACCAGAATATTATCAATGAAAATTACGACAAAACAATCAAGATATGGATGAAAAACTCGATTCATTAAATCCATGAATGCTGCAGGAGTATTCATCAATCCAAACGGCATCACAACAAACTCAAAATGTCCATATTGAGACTTGAATGCAGTCTTGGGAATATCTGTTTCCCGTATTTTCAATTGATAGTACCCTTGTCGTAAGTCCAGCTTTGAGTGCACCACAGATCCCTGAAGGTGAACAAATAGTTCATCGATGTGGGGTAGGAGATATTTTTCTTGATGGTCATTGGTTTAATTCTCTATAGTCAATACACATCCTTAGTGAATTATTTTTTTGTTCACAAACAGAATCGGAGCAGCCCAAGGGGACGATCTCGGTCTTATAAAGTTCTTATCCAGCAGTTCCTGTAGTTGCTCTTTTAGTTCCTTCAACTCTACTGGTGTCATTTTGTAAGTCGTTTTCGAGAATGACACTATCCTAGGAAGAGTTTCAATTACAAACTCAATTTTCCTTTTTGGAGGTGGTGAATTCAGCTCTTCAGGAAACACTCCTGGAAACTCTCTGACTACCTTCACATCCTCCAACTTCATGGTGTCTTATGGTTTATTGATCAAATAGGCTAGAAATTCCTGTCCTCCCTTTCTTATTATTCTTCTGGCCCTTATCGTAGAAATGGTAGTTATTTTACTGTTCTAGGAGTTTATATTAGTACCAATTCCGATTCATGTTCCCAACTTTACTATTTTAGCAAAACAATCTACTACAGCCTGATACTGGTATAACCAATCCATTCCTAAGATGAGATCATAATCCTGAATTGGTAATTCGATGAGATGAGCAACAAAGTCTTGGTTTTCTATGCCTATGGGACAATTGGAGTGCCTAGCACAAGTTTTATAACATCGTCCTACCGAGGTGTGGACCTCATAAGGAACATTCTTGTTTTTTTATGTCAACCTTATTCGTTTAGCACGCGCAACAGATATAAAAGAGTGCATGGCACCCGGATCAAACAGAGTTTTACATAGAAAGTTCTAAATTAGGATGTTACTTTGGACCACTTGCATAGGATCTACTCTTTCTTCAGCTGCCATAGCATATGTCCTTGGCTTGATACGTGGGCATCCAGCTGTATTCTGCTGCACTTGATTTAGTGTTCTAGCACCTGTATCCTTGTGGTTCCTTGGACAATCCTTAAGGTGTTGAAAGCTTCCACAAGTTATGCATCGCCCTTACTTCTTCTAACACCTGTCCTTGGTGTAGGAGGTGCCTCCGCATAAATTGCAGCTTCTTTTCTCAACTGCAACTAGAGCTTTTCCTTTCGCATTAGATGGACTCCCAACCATCGTCTTCAATTTTTTTCCAAAGAAACCTCTCTTCCCTTTATCTTGGTTGGCTTACCCGACTATCTCTCCTTTTTCTTGTCATCAATCTTTTGGAGTTTCTAAAACTCCATTTCCAGCTCTATCACTCTTTCAACCACTCAATCATAAATGGAGAGATTGCAAACTGCTAAAGCTCACCTCAGCTCCAGCTTTAACCCCTCAACGAATCTCTTTATTTTTTGCTCATCAGCCAGGACGTGCAAAGCGTACTGAATCAGCCGATTATACTTTGCCTCATACCCCGCTACTGATAAGAATCCCTGAATCAGATTCATGAATTTCTTCTCCCTCATGTCCTTGATAGCTAGAGGGAAGTACTTCTTTGTGAATTAGCCCTAAGCTCATCCCAAGTCCACCCAATCTCACCTCTAACCCACCTCTATTCTACGACACGACACCAGTTATGTGCGTCTTATCCAAGAGGAAAGTAGTGTATCGCACCTGTTGTTCTTCCGTATAGTTAAGTACTCGGAAGATTTTCTCGATTTCATTAAGCCAATACTTAGCTTTTCTATCATCAGGTTTTTCCTTGAACCTTAGTGGGTAAAACCTAAAGAATTGAGAAACAGCTTATTCTCAGAGTTCTCCTTATTCTCCCGCCTTGATTCGCCAGCTATCAGCCCTGATTTACCAATTGTTGTAAGGGAGCGAAAGGCCGATCTATGGCCGATTCGTTCCTAGGAATGGATGTTCTCTCACGAGGCTCCTCTCGAGGTAAGTTATTTTCCACATAGTTTTGGGTATCGGGTGTAGCGACTTCCTCAAATAATACATACCTCGGCCTGCCTCGTTTCCTAGGGGATTCGGTGTTCAAGGTACTTTGCTTAGCATCATTTCATTATCCAATTTTGTTATGAAACATCAAGATTATCATAACATAATGAAATGTATCATAAAAGTCAGCTAAGCAATATGGCAAAGGTCGTATTGTTGATTCCTTTCAAAAATGATAACATCACCTTAATACAAAATGTGGTTACAAGACTATCTATAATACTAGCCAAAAAGATGATAACATAACCACTTTGTACTATACAATCCCTATCTTACTTTCTAATCTTATATAACAAACTAACCAAAGTTAGAAACTTAAAGCTTAACCACTATGTATATACTTAGCTACTATAGTCACTTATCTATATATATACGTGTATATACAATTTCCAATTTAAGCCACCCACTATCAACCCCTAAAATCCGAGTCTTCCTCCGGATCCTCCTCAAGATCCTCTTCTGGCTCTTTCTTCTCATCATTTTTATTTCCACCAACATCACCAACATTGTCTCTCGTACCATCAACCTCAACAACCACATCATCACCAGCCTCATCACCTGTAACACTGTTGGCATCTCTACCAACCGTGGTATCACCTCTCACTACCTCAAATTGGCCAAACTCTCTGCTTAGATCAAAGTCCTCAAGGCCTTCAAAGTGCTTGTCAACTTAGGTTAACTCATCATCCGTAATATGCACCTGGTAGGAGGTGGTGGAGGGATAGTCCTCAGGCGTGCAGTGCATCTAACGCTCTATTGGCTACTCCCTTCGCCTTCCGACGCACAAAAAGCTCTGGTTTCTCCATCCAGGTTTTTGCTAGGCACTCCAGGGAAATGCGTCACATCTACCTACCTTATTGGCCTCCAACGTGTAAATCTTCCTCCCAAATAAGCTCGATCCATGGCTCTTCTGGCCTCTCAAACTTTGGGATGTACTTGCCTCTCATATGATTCTGAGCCACCCACTCTATGCCAAATAAGTTGTTTGCCACCTCCCTAAAAGCATCCTCAAACTGGCCCATAAGATTCTGTCTTAGCTGAGAAAAGTGATGTCGATTATTAACAACCACAATTTTGAAATTATGATATTGTCCTTGGTGTCTCTCAACCATCATCTCCATTTCACTCTTAGCCCACTTATTATAATCCATATACATCTTATGCTGCTTCATGTAGGCGTTATTCCAATACTCAATCTCTCAGTCCTTCTCTTTCAAAAGTGCATCATAGTCTACCCGTTGCTTCTTCGATGGGTCGATATTACTCCCACTCGTGCTATGATTAGAATTACTGAACTTCTCAGCCTTTCCCTTTCTATTATCCATCTACCTATATCACAACCAGCAATCAGCAGACAAGATTAGTAATTAATAAAAGGAAATCGTAATATATATATATAACAACGAACTAAGAAGTTCTAAGGTTTCCTATCTTGCGCTCTGATACCACCTATAATGCCCTGGAGTCTAGAACATTCATCCCTAGGCCGGCAACGCTACTTGTGGGTAGACAGACCTCTAGTGAAAAATGAATATGATATGAGTTTTTGTTATATTTTAGTTAGTTCCCTTTTGCTTGAGCAACGTTACGGACTTAAGGGCGGATGCTCTAGAACCCCGGGGCGTTACATAACTTATAATTAAATATTAATTAACCTGGAAAAAAAAGTTAATTAAATTGCTAATTGTTACCTATTTAGCTAGTAACACTTTGGTACCTAATGTTTAAACTCTACTATTCGAAGCCTAGTTTTAAACAAGTCCTATTTTTATCTCGAAATTAAGTAGTTAAAATTAGCTGACTTAATTGAAAAAAAAAATGCCCTTCAATACTCAAATTAATAAAAATAATTACAAAAAAAATGTTGAAGAAAACACATGATAACTTCTATAATATGTAAAATTCATTACTCAAAATAATTAAATTAATAAAAAATATTTACGAAAAAAGCATTGAAGAATATGTAAAATTGTATTATGTCATTTGGCAATGGCTTTTTTTTTTTTTTTTTGTGTTGACAGAAGCAATTATATTTAATCATTGTATATTAATATCATTATATGAATAAAACACAAGATAAATTCTATAAGCTGTTATACGGTAGATAAATAATACTTTACAGTATTCCTACAAAATTGTAAAAACATATAATTAAATCAGTCTTGCTTTCAGTAAGTAGAACATAGAGTTTGGATAATATTAAAATAATATATTCATATGGTTAATCAAATTTTCAGTAGTTCTTATTAATTTGTGGGTCCTTAATTTATAACATGAATGGAATTTGAATTTATGATCTATTCTATTTTGGTATTTTGATCAACAAGCTACAACTTTTAAGTTATATCGACTCATAAATTTGTTGAAAGTTCTTTCCGCGATCACTTAGAATTCCAACACCCATGAATAAATAATTCAAAATTCTAGTTAGTTTCAACTCATTGCAAAATACTGGATTTAGGGGTGCTCGGGTGAGCTTATAAACTCTCTAAAATATTTTATAAGATGTTGAAGAGGTTATAAGATGATATTAATATGCTCCTTTAATTTTAATTATCTTAAATACAAAATTGGTAGTACTAGCATCACCCATATAAGTTCTAAAATCTTATTTTATCTAAACACTTAAGAAACTTATTATTAAAATAAAATCTAATATCTTATAAATTTAAAAAATATTTTGTAAAATGTTTTAAGAGCTTTTTGAGAAAAATCCCCATATCTTTGATGTAATTGGCAAATCAAACATTGTGAAATATTAATTAGCAAATAAAATCCTGTAAAAAAGAGTAATTATTTCACTGCCCCAGCAACTAGTTTCTGCTTTCTTTTTTTTTTTTTGTTTGAGAGAGAGAAGTTATTACATCTAATCATATATCAATATCATTATTTGAATATATTTTAAATATCAAATATATGAACTAAACAAAATTTAAATACATACACTGTCATCAGATGGACAAAATACTACTATACACAAACACCCATACGTGGTACTCTAACCTTGCACCTCTCCTAAAAAATGGAGCAGGCAATACCGTTTCATCCAAAGGGTTTTTCTTATCTTTTTTTTTTTAACATAGGATTTTTTTGCCCATTTTTTGGTAATAAAATTGCCTTAAACCCATTTGTTTTGTAGTACCAAATAGTTAAAAATTTTACAAGGGCCTGATGTTAATTAATTTTTGGTAGGATTTAATTTACTAATTAGACATGACATGAGGAGGCCACTTTTAATTTGGTTGAGAAAATCTTGTAGATAGATCCCATATTGTTGTACATTTATAATTGAGAAAATGTCATTAAGCTACCTGAACTATGAGTGTTTTTGCACTTTACAATCTAATCGAAAAATGTTTCACTTTATGATCTCAACTTTATAAAATTTTTACTTTGCAACCCAATTGTATTTTCCAATGGACATATTCCATCAGTAGGTAATATTGTGCAAAATTTCGCGAAATTCAGGTGATAAAGTAAGACTTTTTCTATCTTAATATTCACACACATATCTGGCATGCGAATATTCCGGCGGAATATTTTTCGGAAAATGTACTGAGGTTGTAAAATGAAAATCGTGTAAAGTTGAGATAACAAAGTGAAATATTTTTTTGATTAGATTGCAAAGTACAAAAACATCCATAGTTCAGGTGGCTTAATGATATTTTCTCTTTATAATTATATCAATAATCATTATACTTATTAAAAAGTTATGACAACTAGGTTATAATAGCTATTTCCTTTTGGTCCGACTTGCCTAACATTACGCGCTTTATTGATTAAAAGAATGATGCAGACAACTCCACTCTCATGGGATGCTCATACAAATGAAACCTTCGACATGTCTTATCATTTCGTGGGTTGCTGTATTTGTAGGCTTAGGTATACCCAAAAATGTGTTTATAAATTGTTTATGAGTCATTCCTTTTTCATATTTTTTTTTTCTATTTTTATTTTGATTCACAATTTTAGATGATAATGAAATAGAAAAAGAAAAACAGACATCTTTCTAAAGTTTAATTTCATTTTTTTCTAAAAATAATATTTAAATACATATACCTTTTAATAAAGTGTAAAGCCCTATTTGATATGACTTTATGTGTTTTGTCTAACACACCCTTAATTTAAGTTACTCTGATAAATACCCAGAACTCATTAGATTTTTCTTTATATAAATTATGCATGTAAATTTTATTAGATATATTAATTATATTTTAATTACTAAATGCAAACAATTTAAACTATATCCTAGTATATAAATACTCTTTTTCATTTTATGTGCATGCATTGAGTGTGCATATAAAGCTAGTTCTAATAATTTCATATCCTTGCAGTGATCAAACTATATGTATTCATATCTTTCAATCAGTGATTTAAATCATTAAAAAAATAATATATAATAATAAAAAATTCTGTGTGACCCCTCTTGAAAAAAGATATCTATGGTAATAAACTATCTTTTTTCCAAAATAAAATTAAACATTAGTTCTCAACACATTCCTCAGCTCCTCTACTGGAACATAAAAAAAAAAAGAAAAAAAAAAGAAAACAGAGAGAGAGAGAAAGAGAGAGAGAGAGAGAGAGAGAGAGAGAGAGAGAGAGAGAGGGACCCATAAACACTTCTTCTTTAAAATATTAATTGAAAAATAATAGTATAATATCTTGATCTTAAATAATAAGAGAACTGATTTTGGAGAAGAAATTACAGTTCTAGAAAATCGTAGTATGTGATAGAAATTAAAACAAGAGTAATAAGTTGAGAATAGAGAAAATTTTAGCTAATTTTTAGACCAAAAAGAAATATTCTTCTCAATATAATAATTAACTAGAAATTGGATGTTCTATTCGTTTGTTTCCGCTTTTTCGCCTCCAAAATAAATTGGAAATGACTAGATAATGAAAGCAAACCTGCCCATGCTTTTTCTGGATGATAGTACAATAGAATTCCGTTAGAGCTTGTCTGCTTTGTAGGATAAGATTGAATATGACTGATAAAGTAAATGATTCATTTTTTAGAGTATATATTAATCCAATTTCGTAATATATTCGCTTGCATAAATTTGAATAAAGATATTTCATATATTATTTAATTCATTGTTCGGTTCATAGAATTGATTCTTGTGATAATTGATGAAACATCATAATTGACCTTCACATTTATTATAATTACTTTTTCATCCTTCCATAAATTATATATTAGGGTTTGATTTGATGCAAATTTGATTTAATTTAATTTTAATTTTCTAGGGATAATTTTGTCTTTTTCTTTTCCTTAATTTTGAAGATCATAGATTTGGCCCTTAGCATGTGATTTGTAATTCAAGAGCAGTCAAGATTAGAGAAAAGTTCAACTAACATAGATTATGGATCAATTTCATATAATCCCTCCAACCAAACCAGCCCTTAATGTTTAAATAACACTTTTTTTTATCATTATACCCAAGCAATTTTTAGTAAAATTGAAATTGAAGCTTAGGGAACTAAACCTAAACAGAAACAACTCAAGCATAAAAGATATATACACATATATAGGGAAAATAATACTTTTCGTCCTTTATGTTTGCCACTTTTTGGTTTTGGTCATGTAAGTTTTGAATTTGAATTTTAGTCTTATAACTTTAAAAAAATTCGCATTTTTGGTCCTGTGCCACCGGAATTGCTATTTCCGGCACAAAAATCCCACGTGGCATGCCTGAAAAAACATGTGGCACGCCGGAAAAAACACGCGTCGCCCGAAAAAAACACGTGTCCAGGGAAAATACAGGTGCCACGTCGGACCAAATAGTGATTCCGGTGGCACAGGACCAAAAATGCGAATTTTTTGAACGTTATAGGACTAAAATTCAAAATTCAAAACTTACATGATCAAAATCGAAAAGTGACAAACATAAAGGACGGAAAGTGTTATTTTCTCCATATATATATATATAGTGACATAATACGTACCATTTCAATAAATGCTAGCTCCATTCTAATATATTTTTATTTGATTTTCCCAAAACATGCTTTCATTTTAGTACCTTTTTATATGTGATTCCTAAAATACCTTTCTTATTGTCTACTTGTGTCTATAACTTATGGTGATTAGTACTCTTGTAAATAGAACTTATAGTGCAATTGTCACCAGCATGTGGGAGTGTTTTTCTACTGTATTTATTGATTGAATGTATAAATTACTTTTTTAAAAGAAGTTGTATCAATCTCTTCTTTAAATAAATAAATAAATAAAGAAAAAGAAAAAAGCTAATGGTAACACACATCCACATGCGCGCGCGCACACATATCCTCACTTTATATCTATACGTACACCCCCCTACTTTTAATCACACGCACACATCACTTAAATGTATATATATACACCTCCCATTTTATAAAACTCACACATCACCACTTTACGAATACACATATCATCATCTCATAGACACACTTTATCAACCACCCTTACTTACATACGTACACACTTCATTCTCCATTACATCCATATATGCACCTATCATCGCCATCATCTTCTCCAATGCTACCTCACCCCTCTCACACTCTAACCAGTGATCTCTCCTTTCCTTGTAGGCCTGTCAATTTGGATATTTGGATGTTGATATCAACACATTCGTATCCGCATCCGGTTATTATCCGAATTCAAATATTCGGATTCGGATTTTATCAGATGCTAATAATAAATATCCTTATCCGCATCCGTTGAATATTTGGATATTCGGATATTTGGTATCCGTTTTAATAGTTAGGATACGTGTATAATATCAAGATATTGTTATATTCATTATCCGCAATCTTCGTCCAATATTCGAATTTGTCACTTCATATATTTGAATTTATTATATTAATGCCCAAAAATTAAAATTCATGACTAAAATCACTTTAAATATTCCAATATAGCTTAAAGTTTTAATACATGGCATATAATTTTTAAATTTTGTTTTTATAAATAATTTAATACTTATAAATTATATTATTTATATAAATAATTCTATCTAAAATTCTGTACAAATGTGGATAATTTTCAGATGCGGATATTTCGAATGCGGATACTACTATATCCATATCCGGAATTTTACGCTACGGATACAAATATGGATATATCCAAATATTTTCAAATTCGGATAATATCTGCAAATTTCGAATACAGATGCAGACGATCGAACGGACATTCCGATATTTTTGACAGGCCTATTTCCTGGTGACCCCAAACCTTACTAACAACTACGTAATTTAACGCCCCTTAACCTTAGGAGCTCAATGGTGGTGGTTAGATTTTAGAAACTCCGGTGATTAGGGAGCGGCGGCGAGCGTAAGGTTGGAGATCCTACCTAACTATATTAGAAAATCATTTACGAAAAATGTTTTATCTCTTGTTAGAGCAAACTACTGCAACATGTTTCTATTTGATAATGTCAGAAATTACAACTGAACGTTCTTGCTTTATTTGACGCTCTGACTATTTTTTTAACTAAGTCATTTAGACTTGCTTTTTTTTCCTTTTATATTCTATTTATGCGCGACTACATGCAAAGCTATGTGGGAGCGCTAAACTTTGCATAGATTCGTTTATGCATGCATTTGAATACTTAACGTGGTTTCCTTGAACAATGTACTAGGTAGCACACCACCAATATGGTGGTGTAGCAGTGAAGTATTATCACTTCCATCTTGAATATGCTCGGATTCAAACTTTACTGAGGATGTAGAGCTCGTCACATATTGTGAGTGTATTATGGGCTGACGATGGCCGGCTTAAAATGCTGATCTGATGAGAAGTAAGGCTTTATTCACTAGTGTATTGATAGGGCTATGGTGACCAAGTTGGGTATTGTCCTAACGAGCTTTGATGAAAGGAACATTAATTCTATAGCGGTTGGGATTCCTTAGTTGGAGTAGCCATGTTAGGTTCTCCCTACCCAGCCTTTAATTTATCCAAAAAAATAAAAAAGAAAAAGAAATGTACTAGGTAGGGCGATGTATTGTCTTGCATTTTGTTATATGGGACCCTAGACGCTTGCGAATATATGTGTAAATGTTTAGTTCATGGGTTACTGCTATGAGATTATATGATTATTATGGGATATTAAACTTGCAGCCTGTGGCTATTTCAGTTTATGTTGTAAATCATGTTGCGGTGTGTCGGATTGTTTGGACTCGAGTTGATGTGAATCAAAATTTTCACCAAAACAAAATGCATAAATTGATATAATAAATAAACTCAAGTTACACAAAATGTATTTTATTGCATTCCAATAATTGTCAAAATAATGCCTTCTTTTGTCGTCTATAATTCCTTCTATTTATTAGACTTGAGGTGGCTTTTCGTACAACTGTTTTCTCCTTCATAGCTCTTCCCTGAGTTGTAACTCTTAAGTAAAGTTGCGATTTCCTCGAACTTATTCAAGGAGGGTCATAATCTTTCTTAGCCTTGGATCGTGCTCAAATACCGTGGGTTCAGCTCCAAAAGTTACATCCTTGGGGCTCATCATCGTGGATGATCTTGGGACTAAGTCCAATTTTTAGCTACCGTATCACTACTCCCCCTAGTTTCATAGCTCAAGAATAATTGAGCTAGGGAAGTAGTGCTATATACGAAGTTCACTTGAAGTTGTCCCTTCTACTAAATGTGACTTTTGATATAATTTGTAGACTTTTGTAGATTTTTCGAATTTTCCCCTAGATTGAATTAAAGTGTTAGCGAGAAACTTTGGCTGAGCTTGGCCTTCAATAGCTTGATCTTGGGATAGATGATCTTTAGCTTTGCACATCTGACTTTAAGATTTTCCGCCAATTCTCAGTGTTTTAGAGGAAAAGGTGCATCTAACCTCATTTAGCTCGGCGCGTTTGGCCTTAAAGAGTTTCCGCCAATTCTTGGCATTTTTTGAGGAAAAGGTGCATTTGACCTTATTTAGCTCGGCACAGCTGGCCTAAAGAGTTTCCGCCCATTCTTGTCATTTTTAGAGGAAAAGGTGCATCTGACCTTTTTTAGCCCTGCGCATCTTGCCTTAAGAGCTTTCGCCAATTCTTCGCATTTTGAGGAGAAAAGGCGCATTTGGCCAACTTTAGCTTGGTACGTCTGCCTTAAGAACTTCTACCAATTCTTGGCATTTTGAGGAGAAAAGGCGGATTTGGCCTTAAGACGGTGATGTTCATCACTTAGATGGGATCATTTGATCCTTGATTACAATTTTTCTTCTTTTCCTTTACATCCTTCTTGAATTCATCTGCAAGATAAAAACTAGATATGCATGTAACTTCGCCGGTTTATAACCTTTTGTTAAATTAATATTCTGACCAAGGCATGTGATGATCTTGTATAAACAAGTAGGTTCACTTGAAAAATAAAGCGAAGCAAATAGAACAGGAGAACTCTGTTGTATTAGCAAAAATCAATACAAGGCAATAAGTTTGATGGAGATCGGGAAAAATTAAGGTTATATAGCATCTTGTGGATGCATAATTATATACATTAATTAATGATGGGAGAAAACCTTTGCAAGTGATCTAATTAAAATAAAATCTTTATTGAGAATGGTAAAACACTAGCACATAAGGCTTGAAAGAAATTTTATGTAGCCTTTGTTAAAATTGTATCAATTAGTGGATAATTTTTCTTGATAAAGAATTAGTTAGTGGAAGCTCTATGAAACACATAGTTTCTGGTTCTTATTGTGTGAGAAATAAATAATTGATACACCCTTAGAACTTAGTACAGTGAGTAGCTAATGTCAGTACAATTAAAGAACATTAGTAAAGTAGTATTGAATGAAATCAAGAAAGTATAAACAACACACACAAAATATTTTGGTGCCCATCGCTTAGAATGGTCTCTAGGGATGTAAGTGCTCTTTTTACTAACATCATTTTAAACGATGGTGTTGCATCAATATATCTTCGACACAAAATGCATGAATGATTTCAAGCTATCATTCCAGAAACCAACTTCGTTAATTTTTCTACATGACCTTCAAAATACCAAATATTAGCATTGAACTTCATAAGAACTCTAAATAAAAAATTTAATCATTTATCATCATATGCGACCGCATATACCAAGAATATTTAGGTTAGATAATATTGAATGTTCTTTTCATTATATATATATATATATTGCAATTTTCCTTTCTTTATCATCATCCCATTATGAAATACACGATGCTTTAGTTGTAGGCATTTTTAAATCACAAATAATGTTTAACTGGATCAATGAGGGAAGTAATGAGACATGAAATCTCATAAAATTAAATCAATTTGAGAAAAAAATATTGTACATCTATAATAGTTCTAGGAGGCACCAAATCATAGTCATAATAACCAATGCACCTAAAGCAAGTAGATCGAACATTTTCATTATTTTTTTTTTCTTTTTGGTTCTTTTTAATTTAAAATTTCTCTTTTGTTTTAGTGCACAATATATATTATATAAAGAAAAGTGAAGAAAACTTATCTGATTCTTGATCCAAAGATTTACGGAAGCTTGCACGCCACGTCTTGCCCCGCCTCCGCCATGCATTGGAGCTTTTTCATGCCAATTCTAGTGAACAGGATTTGTCCTGGAACCCAAAAGCGAAATGCTCATAAACTTCCACTCCTTTGACTTCAATTCATCTTTTTATTTTTCTAGGAAATTTCGTTGTTCCTCTTCCTCCGTACTGATCAATGAACAAAGAAGACTATGATGATTTGATGGAAATCTCATTATTCACTAGAAGATAGCAAGATAAAGTCATGATCCAAAGGATCAAATGGATTTGATGCTGGCTGAATTGTGCACTTAGCCTCCGGATATCCAAAATTCTCGCCAATCCAGTAGGCCATAAATTTTGCGATATCGATAGAAGCTTCATGTCTTGCTTTTCTTCTCAACGTCTCAACTTAATTATTTCCACAGACCGCGCCAATGATGTGAATCAAAATATTCACCAAAACAAAATGCAAATAAAACACATAAATTGATATAATAAATAAACTCAAGTTATACAAAATGTATTGTATTGCATTCCAATATTAATTGTCAAAATAATGCCCTCTTCTGTTGTTTATAATTCCTTCTATTTATAGGACTTGAGGTGGCCTTTTGTACAGTTGTTTTCTCCTTCATAGCTCTGGCTTGAGTTTGTAAATCTTAAGTAAAGTTGCAATTTCCTCGAACTTATTCAAGGAGCGTCACGATCTTTCTTAGCTTTGGATCAGGCTCAAATGCTGTGGGTTCAGCTCCAAAAGTTACATCCTTGGGGCTCATCATTGTGGATGATCTTGGGACTAAATCTAATGTTTAGCTACCGTATCAGGAGTAGTGCCTGACTCGAGGCAATACTTTCGGGTCAAGGCGTTATGAAATTATTGTTTTATTATATCCAAAACCTTTTATTATGAATTTCAACATAATAATTCTAATTTAGCTAAAACTTTTTTGACGTATTTCAATTACTTCTTCAAGTTTCTACCTATGTTTTAAATAGTTTTTATTATCTAAACCTAACTAGGCCTTAATTTGATCATTTACAGATAGAGTTGAGAAAATGACACTACGCGACCTGAACTATGGATGTTTTTGCACTTTGCAACCTAATTTTAGAAAAGTTTCACTTTGCTATATGAACTTTACGAAATTTTCACTTGGCAATGAAAATGCATTTTCTAAGGGAAATATTCCACTAATAGGTGACATTGTGCAAAATTTCGCAAAGTTCCTGTGGTATAGTGAATTTTTTTTAGCCAATTTTGCCTTACTATTGACCGTGCACTATCTTGCCACATGTACCTCCAACTAAAGACGGCATCACTTAGCCACCGTTAGGGTTTTCCTATCTTCCCTTAAATGTAACTGTACAGCTGTATCTGTTTGTTAGTTAGGGTTGTTGTAGCCACTTTTCCCTCCCTTCTGGCACCTATATATAAGGCTGCATGTTGTAAATTAATTCTGTAATGTTTGCTTATTCCATTTGATATGCTTTTCAGATTTTTTCAATATGGTTTGTGGAAAAGTTTACATGGTACCAGAGCCATAAAGCCTTTGATTTTTTTTTTTTTTTTACCTCCCATGGAGACTGTGGATCCTCAGTTAGATCCTTGTAGCCCATACTACTTACATCCGAATGAAAATCCAACGTTAGTTTTGGTTTCACCACCTCTTACCAGCAACAATTATCATTCCTGGTCAAAAGAAATGAAGATGGCGTTATTGTCGAAGAACAAGCTTAAGTTTGTTGATGATCTATTAAGCCTCCGAGTGCCTTAGATCCTCTTTTCTCAGCTTGGGAACGTTGTAATACTATGGTGATCTCTGGCTCAACCATGCCATTTCTCCTTCGATCACCAGCAGCATCCTTTGGATTGATACGACTTTTGATGTATGGAATGATCTGCGTGAGCGGTTCTCTCAGGGTGATCTATTCCGCATCTCAGATTTGTAGGAAGAGATCTACAATTTTAAGCAAGGTGATAAGTCCGTGACAGATTATTTCACGGAGCTAAAGATCATTTGGAATGAATTGTTGAACTTTAGACTAATGCCTGTGTGCACCTGTTCTGCTCCATGTGGCTATGGTTCTCTCTCCACCGTTTAGCGTTATCACCACACTGATTACGTGATTCGATTTTTGAAAGGACTCAATGATCAGTTCTCTGTGGTGCGATCTCAAATTATGTTGTTGGATTCCTTACCTTCTATCAATAAGGTATTTTCCATGGTGATCCAATAGGAGAGACAGCTTCCTCAAGGCTTTAATAGAGTGTTTATCAACAAGACCATCAGTATGGATTCTTAGCCTCCTAAGAACTCTTTACAACAGCAAGGTTTCGGTTCTAAGCATCCTACTAATCAAAAACAATTATCTGGAGATAAAAAAGTTTGCACTTATTGTGGAAAACCAAGGCATACTATGGAAACTTGCTATAAGAAACATGGTTATCCTTCTGGTTTCAAGTTCAAAAGTCAGAATCCTTCAGCTAACCTAGCTTCTGCGATGGATGAGTCAAATGAGGGGTCTATCGATGCCAATGTTGCTCCTGGTGTCTCGACTAAGAATCCTAGTGGTCCTTCGCTGTCTCTCACTCAAGAGCAATATCAGCGGGTTTTGTCCTTACTGCAGTCATGCCAGATTGCCAAGCCATCACCTCACTTCGCCAATCACGTCTCCACCCAGCCTTCTGCCGTTCTCACCTCCAACTTTTCTCTTGGTAATCATATCTTTCTCTCGTGTTGCTCTAGTAACCTTGACTGGATTGTGGAAACCGGTGCCACTGATCACATCACGCACTCTTTAGCCACCTACACCTCCTATGCCTCAATGGATCCCATTCATGTCACTTTACCAAATGGACAACAACTCTGTGCCACCATCATTGGCACCGTTCACCTCACTCCACAACTCACTTTACATAATGTTCTCTACCTACCTGATTTCTCTTTCAATCTCATTTCAGTTTCCAAACTAACCTCTTCGTTTTCTTGTTGTTTTGTTTTCCAACTTGGTTGCTGCTTTATCCAAGACCTCAAGACCTGGAGAACGATTGGTATAGGCATTCTCTGGCTTATATGTACTTAGGCAGCAATCTATTCATGTTTCTTCCAGTGTATCTAACTCTTGTAATAAACTTGATGTATGGCACTATCGTTTAGGTCATGTTTCTGACTCTAGTATGAAATTAGTTGTGTAATACATTCCCTATATTGTTTTACATGATAATTCCACGTGTGACATATGTCATTTTGCCAAACATAAAAGACTTCCTTTTCGCACTTCTAAAACTTCAAAATGTTTTGAACTTGTGCATGCCGACAATTGGGGGCCCTTTTCAACAGCTTCCATACATGGCCACCAATACTTTCTCACCATAGTGGATGACTACTCTAGATACATATGAATTTTTCTCATGCGTCACAAGTCTGATGTGAAAGAACTGCTCCCTTCCTTCCTCTCTTATGTTGACACTCAATTCTACACTCGTATCCAAGTCCTTCGTAGTGACAATTGACCTGAAGTTTCCATCCTATCCCTCTACTCCTGTGTCGGGACTCTTCATCAGACCACTTGTGTGGAAACACATCAACAAAACGGCATCGTTGAGCGTAAACACCAACACAATATAAATGTGGTACGCTCTCTCTTATTTCAGTCTCATCTGCGATTATCCTTCTGGTCTTATGTTGTTCTTCATTCTATTTATATCATAAACCTCCTTCCTACCCCTCTCTTATCTTAACAAACTCCTTACGCACTGCTCCTTAACAAATCACCTGACTATTTTGTCTTTAGGGTTTTTGGTTCCTTGTGTTATGCCTCTACTTTGCATGCACATCGATCCAAGGGCATGCAAATGCGTATTCATTAGATTTAAACCTGGAACTAAAGATTTCCTCCTCCTTGACCTTGTCATCAACGAGATCTTTGTCTCTAGAGATGTCACCTTTCACTAGCACATATTCTCTTATGGTGCCTCGTCCCCCTCTAGCACTCTCTCCCTCTACCTAATCCTCCTACCTTTCTTTCCAATGAGTCATCTTTAGCTCGTCAACCTTCCTCTCCTGCTCCCCTTCGTCGTTCCACGAGACCTAGCCATCCTTCCTCCTATCTTACCGACTACTATTGTTCCCTCACACATTCCAGTCCCCATTCCCTTTTTTCTGTGCTTTCCACTTCCTGTCTCTTCCCGTCTTACCAATCCTACCTTCTCCAAGTCTCTTCTGCCACCAAGCCTCGCACCTATTCACAGGCGATCAAGCATGTCTGCTGGCGTAAGGCAATGCAAGCTGAGATTGAGGCTCTTAAACTCAACCACACTTGGGTCCTCACTGATTTGCTTGCTAGTAAGACTCCCATTAGTTGTAAATGGGTTTTTAAGATTAAGCACAAAGCGGATGGCTCCATCAAACGGTACAAGGTGCATTTGGTTGCTAAGGGCTTTACCCAAACTGAAGGCGTTGATTATTTTGACACTTTCTCCCCCGTGGCCAAGCTGACCACCGTTTGCTTGCTTCTTGCTCTTACTGTCATCCATGGTTGGCATCTTAAGCAGTTGGATGTGAACAACGCTTTCCTTCGTGGTGATTTGCATGAGAAAGTGTACATGGTTTTACCTCCTGATTTTCGGTCTACTTCTCCTAACTAGGTCTGCTGGTTACAGAAGTCTTTATACGAGCTTAAACAAGCCAGTCGCCAATGGTTTTCCAAGCTCACTTCTGCCTTTGCCTCGCTTGGTTATGTTCAATCTTCTGCTAACCATTCATTGTTGGTTAAGCAGACTGGTTCTTCTCTCTCTATAATTCTTGTCTACGTTGATGATTTGATTCTTGAAGGCCCTGATTTGGCTGAACTTGATCTGGTCAAAGGCATCCTCGACTCCAGCTTTAAGATCAAGGACTTTAGTGATCTGAAATTCTTCTTAGGTTTGGAGGTTGCCTGCAATTCGACAGGCCTATCTCTTTGCCAACGAAAGTTTGCCTTGGACATTTTCCAAGAGATTTTAAAATGGAATTGAATCTTGCCACTTCAATATGAATTGTTATAGGCATACGACAATTGCAAAAAAAAGTTAGCTCCATGTATTTACGCTACTTTAATTTTATTTAGCTCATGGTATATGATGGTTCATGTGTCGTAATTTATTGATTCTTTTCAAGAGATTCTAAAATAGAATCAAATCTTGGTATCATTGTCCTATGCAATTGTAAAATTATATTAATGTGCATATTGACATTTCATTTTTTATTGGGAAAATTGCAAATTTAGTCCATCTATTATATCCTTTTTCGATTTTAGTCCATTCTTTT
>JACFYI010000018.1:449874-465436 GCA_014898755.1 Handroanthus guayacan
ATATATAAAAGGTATATACACAAGACACATAACTTATAGATATCCTCAACCACTATTCTTCGTTCATTTAATTTTTCATTTCTCTCTCATTGTACCCTCTTTATCTCAAGAAAATTTTATTGTGTAACTTTGATTTTGATCCAATTTTTCAAAGAAATATTATTTTGAAAAGGCATTTTTTTTTAAAAAAATACTTTTATACAATTATATAGTTATATTTTAATAATTCATTAATCATATAACATGTTGCATAGGCGATCATGATCTTGACTCTATGGGATCCCTTCAATTCCTATAATAAACCCGAATATTTTTATTCCTAAGCAATATAATTACTAAAAGTCCATGGAAAAATTTCTAGTTTAAATGATATAAACTATGAAAAGATTATCTGTATAAAAAAAGTATGATGAATTAACATATCAATACATATATCATGCTAAAATAATTAAAAAAAAAAAATTCACATATTCAATAATACAAAATCTATATAAAATATTAACAAAAAAATTCACTAAAACACTACTAAATTAATTAAAATATAAATTTTTAAATCACCAAAATTGTTTTGAGTTTGACAAATTGGTTGAATATAGCTAGCGAGTGCTAGTTGTGGGTGAGTGAAAAACAAAACTTGAAAGAGAAATATGAAAAATATGAAGCTTGAAAGAGTAATTTAGTTTGATATTGATCAAAGAAAACAAATATAGCCAAATTAAAAGTTTCTTCAAATTTCAAATCTTAATGTTAATTGACTATTCACATTCCAAACCTTTTATGTTCTAAAGCCCTAAACTTTTATTTAGTAATTTGTTGTCAATTTGATAGTGAGATCCCACTTATATATATATATATATATATATAGAAGCAGTTTAATTTAATATCTAAATATATATTATATACATATATCAATTAAAGAATCCAGTGGGTTCCTGGGACCCGCTAGACCATGAGTGGCGTCGCCACTGACATGTTGTATTTAGGGAAAAAAAAAAAAAAAGAAAGAAAAAAGGGGAGAGCAGGGTTGCCCAGGGTTCGGTTTTTACTATTAAATTAAGGGTAAAGTACAGGTTCTCAACCTTAAAACCTGGAGCAATGCACGCCATTGCCAAGCCTAGGCATAGCATAAGGTGAGTTAATATAAAATAAAACTAAAGGACAGTGCATTAATGCTTAATAAAATTACATGAATTCTTGAAGAAATTCCATAAAACACATAGGTACAAATCAAGCTAGTTGATTTCCACCTAATGAAGACAATAAAATAGTAGTGAAGCCATTATTTAGTACTGTGCAAAAAGGAGTAGCACTTAATTGTAGTGATGAAAACCTTGTCTATTAGTGGACAAAACTTGCCATCTTGGTGCAAGGAGCTTTTGTCTTGGCTTGATTATTGATGTCAAGGTTTCACAAACTTGACCAATCTTTGTTTTGTCCTTTTGAGCAAGTCTTGGGCCATTATTGCTTTGTTGTCCATTTGAGTGCATTGTGAGTTATTGAATGAAAATATTACTTGTCATAAAATAAAGTAATGATATCATATAGTAGCGATTCGTAAATACTGATCATTAAATAGAATGAGATGAGTTATTTTCTCGGTGATGATCATTGTGTATGGATAACAATTTTAGTGATTATGAATATAGTTATCATCATTAAACTCTATAATTCTAACCAAATAAATCTCATTAGAAACTTACATTGTACATCTTTTTGTTTAACAAACTCCAGCGTGAGTTGATGTTAGCATTAAGCTTTATGAGCTCAATTTTTTCATAACTACACATGTTGGGTCAACCTAATTTTGATATGATTGACATAACTTTCAAAATTTTTCTAAATGCAAAGTGGAACCTTCTCATCATTAAGGTCAGATCGATGTCTAATTAATGTGATAGCTTATTCAATAACACACTAACACATGTACACATTTTACTTTTCCAAATTAAATGAAAATTCTCGTCATTCCTAACTTATATATATATATATATCTTATTAGTCCTGCTCAACAAAGGAAAACTTTCCCTTGAATTAGTGATGCAAATGTGACCCTTGTTTTCATCTATCATACTTGCACATTTAGAGCTGGCATTCCTATATATTTAAGGCAATCCCACTTAAGTTACTAAACTATACCCATTAGCTTGAACTAATTGTTTAGAGTTGGCACTCCTATAACCAAAGGAGTGGTCTTAAACATGTTAGTATCTAATCTTATTTAATTTAGTTTAGTAGCGGAACATACCTGCAAAAGTTCCATTATTGTCCTCCAACCCCATCCTCTTGTTTAAATATATAAAGGTGCTTCAATCATCAATAAATATCATACTCTTCCAACACGGTATTGGAGCGAATGAGACAAAAAACTCTAATCCCTTTCCTTTTCCCACCTCCAGTGAGCATATTGCCCACTTCATCACCGGAATCCGCATTAACATCTCCTAACTTTTTTGCCTATCTGATTTTCCAAAAACGGAAGAAGAAAAAGAAAAAAGAATCAATCTTTGGTTGGCCATGATCTAATAAATAATCACCACGATATCTATTTAGCTATCATGCCCATGCAATGATCCAATCTTGTCTAGCTCCTAAGGCTGAGGCTCAAAGTCAAATTTTCATAAAATTGTAAACCAAAAACAATTACAGAATATAGAGTTCTGTGGTTACAGATTGTAGATTCTTTTCTGCCTCATGCTTGTTAGATTCGGGAAAACTTAATGTAGCCTGGGCATTCCACCATGTGCATTTCCTAAGTGTTACTTAAAGAGGGTACAAGATTTCTAATGTACATTTTTTGAGTTTTGTAAAATGGTATCCCATACCATGTATCACATATGCCATCATCAGTCTGCTTAATTCATATGCGAACTCAAGGTATAAGAACCGCATGGTTCCAGTGATGGGGATATTTCACTAATAATACTAAGTACAAGCTATGTTAAAATATGAGCAAACGCGAAATGGCATTAAGGCACACAGGGGGCCAATGAAATGATCTTACAGCAAAATAAAAGTTACGGTTTACCTCTTTGAAATATTTTTAATCACAAGCAACCAAATCAAAAACAGAGTTAAAAAGGTCCACATGTTCTAGTATGAGTTCAAAAAAAAAAAAAAAAAGAAAAGAAAAAAGAAAAGCAAAGCAAGAATGAAAAAGGAAAAATAGAACTCTATCACTCCTACAGTTGCATCCATGGTTCGCAGGAACGGTCGCGGGAGTCAGAATGGGGACTGCCATTCTAGTTCCATTGCATTGTCGCGGAAAGGTCGCGGACACTCTACACATTTTTTGCTTAAAATAACGAAAAAAATCCAAAAAAAAATCTAAAAAATATTAGAATATGAAAAAATGTCTTTAGGCCCTATATTAATAATTAAAATAATTTTGAATACGATAAACTAATATAATTTGATAACCTTTGTGAAGACATCACATATCAAATTTTTATAAATTTTTCATTTAATAAAAATTACACATGTATATGAAAGAAACTATTGTCAACATAATAAATATTAGATTAATATATCAGGAAATTACATACATTATATCTAATACCAAGTGGAATGACATGGCGGTACAAAATCATTACTATATGTCCCAGGAGGATTATTAAATTGATTAGGAAAGTGATTCTCAACTTGGAAGTGTGATGGGTAATATGAACCAAAATGTTCATGTGGATGGTGTGTATAATGGATAGATGAATCAGAACCAACTGAATGTGATGGGATTGCGTTATGTGATGCTTGTCCGTATGAGAATAACCCATCACCTAGGGGGTTAATCTTGAAGAAGTTGCACTTAGAAAAATAGAGCTTAATGCACTGAAATATCCAGTGAATCTCTGCAAAGGGTCTTCAAATAATGGTGGAGATTGAACCGAACAGTGGTGGGTTTTCCTCATTTGCCAGCTTTCTCCTCCAAACCATTCCGCCGTTCCAAGCCGATAAATCGGTTCGACACGCCGCTCGGGCTGATTTTATCATATATTGTGCCAAAAATGAGATATCGCTGTTTTGCAAGATCTCAAAGGAACGGCACCCTCCATTCCTGTTCCGATCCCGCCGTTCCGGCAAAATATCGGCATTCCGGCGAACCATGATTACATCCCATGTATAATGAAAAGACTCATAGTTCAACATTCATTTTATGCCAATAGAAAGCTGCCTTTCACATAGGAAACAAAGAGCTTCTCATCCCTAACAGCAAATGCATAAACTGTGTTTGACAATAAAAAGCTAACTTCCTGGTTTTGAATTAACTCGGGGTATGACAAGCTGATAGGCTAAAAAGCACCAATATGCACGACTTTAAGGCACTACTGTATTCATTTCGTTAAGTGCTCCTTTTCTTGCAGACATGCATTTCAAAAACTGAACGCATGGAATGTTTATGTCTCCACTCTAATGGCCCAAAGTTCTAATCAAATTAGTTAGGTCTACCCCATCTCAATGGAAATAACCTAACTTCACCATTTTCCCCAGTGCTGTTATTGACACATCATTTATTTAAAAAAACTCTATGATATTTTCTTATATCACCTCAAAGATTGAGAAAGAAAAATGGGAGAAACTGTGTGAATTAAGATGAAGTATTGACCCGATGATACCCAGGCGTCAAGTTGTAGATAACCTGAAACGCAGTGGGGCAACCATCCATCGGTGACATGGGTATGTGATCTTGCCATCTGCAGTCCAATAATCACACTCTTAGAAAATAATTCAATGCAAAAAGGGCCAAAGATTGCAATAAATAGTAAACTGAAAATAATCAGCAATTTTACCTGGTAGAAGAACCACTAAGCAACACCCTCCGTCCTCCATAAGGCCACACAAATCGAGTGGGTATCAGCACTGTCCCAGGCTTATTTGTCTCACAATCCGTACTGCCGAACGTATATCCTTACAGTCGTAATTCCAGATTGAATGACTTATTTTACTATCCAGAAACAACCAAACCAATCTACGAGGCTTTTCTAAAAGTCTAATTAATCAAATATCACTGTGTATCCAAATTTGCTGAGTGCATTGCACAAATAGCATTTTACATGTACGAGTCGAGAAAACAGCAATACTTGGGATCCTCCACAAATGCAGCAGAGGACCCCCTTCTATAATTCATTCATGAAAAGTCACAACGGAACAAATTACCAAGCACTACAAACCCAACACCCTGTAAATCTAACCCCCAACCCAAGAAATTTCAAAATCAGGAGCGATAATAAAATTCAGCTGCTTTTCGATAGAAATGAGAAGCTGTTCAATCCCAAAGATTAACAATTGATGGTTGCAATTTGAGCACCGATCTAGGCTGAAATTCCGCCTTATGCAATCGATTTCAATAGCAAAAAAGCCCTAATGCAGGAATCTCTCACTAGGGCTTTTTTTTTTTTTTTTTGGATAAGATTCTCACTAGGTCTTTTGAAGCATTGTTTTGTTCAAGTTATATGATTGTTTGTTTATTTTATTTTTATTTTTGAATTTTTTTTGGGTGTAATTTATGATTTTATAAGGCAGAAGATTTGAATAACTTTTTAACATTTCTTTGATACGTTTTAATTTCTTATTATACATGTGCAACAACGTATATATAGTTTTGTATAATTCGAGGTTTTTTTTTTTCAATTTTCTGAAAAATCATATATGATCTCATAGTATATATCCTTTCAATATTTTATGGTATGTTCGGAATATAATTTATTAAACTTTAAAGTAAAATATATACATACATATATATATATATATCCAAATTCACCAAAAAAATTAAAAAAAAAATTAACAAACTATTATTATAGTATAAGTATCTAGATTCGCTTAAACAAATTTAATCTTATTTTTTCCATAAAAATAACAAAGCATATATTTTCTAAGGTAATAGATCATCATTTTACTATAAAAAAATATTGAAATTTGAAAAATCAATAGCATATAATTGGTTGACACATGAATTCAAAATTTATTGAACTCATTAAGTTTAAAATATTTCCAAAATTATCACTTTCAACTATAATTTATTTTACGATTATATAAAATAAATTTCTTACAAATTATATGAATATATAGTTGATGTAGTTAATTTTTTTCACAAGATTCATGAATGATGCAAATAGTAGAAAACTTTTAAAACATTTATATCATGTACATTTATGTGCATAATATATTTTACTAGATAAGAGTCCAAAAAATACTCTTTTTGTATAGATAATACAAAATATGGTGGGATAAAAATTAAATGAATAATAGTTTATTAAAATTAATTAATACCTATGAAAACCCTAAGCTGCCCACATACAATAAAATCGAGATAAAATCACAATGTTGTTCAAGTCATTTGGCATCTATAAATGATAAAGAATTTCCAAAATAAAAATAAGATAATTTCAGAAGCGTTAAAGGAATGTTCTATTTCTTAATTATTAATTTTATGTTACAAAGCACATGTTAAATGGATTATCAATAATATATCAACATAAAATATAATATTGAATGAACCTAATTAATAATTTTAAAAATATATAGTTATCAAAATTATTATGATAACCTCCACATTATAAAGGATGTCTATAAAAAAAAACTTTTAACATAAAATTATTAGCTTATTTGTTATATTAAATATAAAATTTAATAAGAACTAGTTTTCGTGTTGCTGTCCCAAAAAAAAAAAAAAAAAGTCCCACTCCTATTAACATGGGAACTAGAAGTGGAAGGAAAAGTATGATCTGTGCATATTGATATGTCTATTCTATATAAAAAAAAATTAATTCTTAATTAATATTAATTGTTTTTGTTTCACCGGACCTTACATGCATTAACTTAAAGGGAAACTTGTAAAGAAGGACCAAAACCTAATTTAATTTTAATGTTCAATCCCCACTTGAATTTTTTCAGAGATAAGGACCAGAAGAGATAAAGTTTTATATTAAAATATATAAAGTAAGTACAATAAGCAAACAAGCATATATAATCAACAAAAAAGCATATAAAACCTTTGAAATAGATAATTATAATAAATCTAACACGATTAATATTATTTATCACAATTAATACATAATCAACATAATACAAATTAATTAATACATGATTAATACATAATTAACATACCTAAAACATAATGGTAGCTGGTTTTGAGCTACGAACTGGACTTCTTCCTAGATCAGGCCTCTTAACGAGGCTCTGATACCAGAGCTACAGAGTGTGCTAAACTAACTAAACTAAACAAAGAACTATACTTGATTGTGTGTTCAAAGCTAGACAATATACAATGTTTGTATTCTAAGAAGTAAAGAAAACTTGAAAAACTTAAAGCTATTTTGCAAAGTGGAGTAGTTTAAGATTTTTGTTGCCGTTTTTCCTCTCTGCCTTTGAACTGAATGGAAGGCTCCATTTATAGCCAAATTTCGGAATTGAAAATCAGACTTCAGTTTCATTTGATCAATAGTAGAGATTGTTTCTTTTCTGATGAAATAATAAAGCTTGCTGACGGGAACAGTAAAGATTCTTACTTTGCTGACAAAGACTTATTTTTTGCTGACGGGAACAGTAATTCTTGTGATTTTTTGCTTGAGTAGAACTTTTGTCTTTATTGACAGAGGTCCACCATACTTCTGTAATTTCATGTTTCTTTTTCATCCTTCCATCATGTTTTCAATATTGTGAAGGGTAGGTGAATCTATGGCTTTCCAATAATAATTATCATCTTCTTGATCGTCATCAAAAAGCAGATTTTTCAATTCAAATTATTCCCAGATTATATCATATTTTTCTTTAAGCATTTTTGGGATATCAACGTTTAAAACAGAAATTTTTTCAAAGAATTCTTCCACCTCTTGTTCACTTTTTTTAAATGGGGTGAAAAGTATTGTTTTGAATAATCTCCTTTCGTCTGTTACTATTTTATTTTCTCCATTTCTTTGGATTTTTAAGCAAATGTCCCTTATCATAATTCAAGACCAAAAAAAAGTTTCTTCTTCTGTCTGTTCTCATATTGTCCTTTGATTGTTTGATTCTTGATAAAATTTATATCTTTCCAATGTGCAGATTTGGTATGACTGGTAGAATTTTTCTTTTTTCATCCATTGTAGAGTGTTGACAATATTGAATTCCAAAGATGTTCTTCTGAATTCTTCAGGAACTTGGTAGATCATTCATTTGATCATAACAGGAAATTTGCAGTATTTCGTAGTATTCATGGGGTCAAAAATAATTTTGCTAACCAATCCTCATTCAACAGCCTTTATTGAAAATAAACCCATTTGGAGATCATACTTTACCCTTTTAATGTGATAATTAGGAAAATACTCAAAAGATAATGCATCATCAAAAATTGATTTAATTATTGATTGATGGATAATCGTGTCTATTTTTTCAAATATTGATGAGGAAAGTTTTTCTCTGGCTTCCTCCTATAGAGCAATTCTGTTTAACTTGTGATGAGATGGGTTATCTACTTCAATTCCTAAAATTTTCATTAGCCTCCTTGCTTGGAAAACTATTTCTGAATTATGATTCCTATTTTCAAATTTTATTGTTGAAATGAGATCACTGGCAATTATTTTTGTTTGTTTAAGTTTTTCACCAGATTCTTTAATTTATTGAAGAGTTCGGACATTGTTCTCCTGAATTCAGCTCTTTTTCCTACAATATGAGTTTTTCATACTTTATTCAAAGGGTCATAAAATTGCTTACTTATTTCAGGATTATAAAAATTTTTTGGTTCTTCACTTCTTACTGGTGCTTGGTTAGAAACTGCATTGGCATAGGTGTGAGGTACATACCAAAACTGACTGTCAGACTAGTACCAGAATGGGTTATTTGGTGGATACCAAAATTGATTGGTTGGTAGACCTCTTCGCCTAGAATGATTTATCCTTCTTGGATCAAAACTTGGACTTTTGGTCATAGAAGTCTTGTTGGAATTATTCTGCAGAATAAGAAATTTGTTAATATCCATTTGGGTGTCTACTAAGATAATTAGCAAAAATATTTTTATTAGTATTAATATAAACAACTTCAAAGGAGTATTGAGAGATATAATTTGACCATCTCACTCTCCTAGAATTATCTTCGATTCTTTTCTTTTTCAAAAAGTCTCGAACGACTTTATTATCTATTCTAATTAAAAATTTGACTTAGGCAAGATAAATTTGAAATCTTTTAATATCATTTTTTATGGCTAGAAGTTCTTTTTCAAAAATGATATAATTCAATTCATTTGGTTTGAATTTTTCAAATTATATCCACAAATTAACTCTTCAGAATTTTTATGTTCTTTGAGTATTTCTTGTATTTCTTCTTCTTTTTGAAGATTTTCAGGAGTTATTGATATTGTTTTTAGTACTACTCCTCAAAATGAATCTGATGCATCTGTTGCTAAAATTAATAAATATGTTTCTTTTGGAAAACAAACTTTTAGATTTGGTTTGAAGAAATTTTCTATTTCTTGTAATCTTTTTGTGTCTACTTCTGACTAGTTAATTTTGGTATTGCTATTATTCTGATTTTTTTGAGTATTTTTTAATTTTTCTAAAAATAGCTTTTCCCATTTAGAAAGATTTTTGACGAATTGTCTACCATAATTAAGTAATCCTGTAGGCTTTGTAATTCCTTTAGAGATTCTATTTTTTCTGAAAACTCTTTAATTTTTGTAGTAATATGAGGTTGGAGGGTTATTTCTGTCAAACTTAATATTATTCGTAAGTAATCTATTTTATTTTTTTCTACTTCTATTTTATTGGGATTAAGAATTATTCCATTGTTTTAAAATTTTTTACAGACAATTTTTAGATGCTTCTTATGTTCTTCAAGTGTTTTTTAAAAAATAAGAATATCATCAATATACACTAGATAGAAACCCTTAAGGTCTTTAAAGATTTCGTCAATCCATCTTTGGACTATTTATGGAGCATTACAAATTCCAAATGGTAATACCGTCCATTGGTAATGTCCATAAGGAGCTGAAAAAATAGTTAAAACTTTGGACTCTTCTGTTAATTTTATTTGCTAAAATTCTGACTTACAATCGAATTTACTAAATACTTTTGCTCCTCTAGTTTGATTAATTAGGACATCTTTTCTTGGAATAAAATATCCATCAAATTCTAAATTTTCATTTAGTTTTTTATAGTTGATTACCATTCTTACTTTTTTCGTTTTTAATTTGCTATGTTTCATTACTAAAAAGACAGGATTAGAATGGGGACTCTTAGTTTCTTCTATTAATCCTTTTTCTAATAACTCTTTCATTTGCTTTTGAAATTCATCTATGTCTTTCTTAGCATGAACCATAGGTTTTACTTTAATAATTTTTTCATTAACTTTTAACTTTAGTTTACAATGTCTAGGGAATTTTTTTCATAGTAGAAGTGAATTTTCTGAAAAATTGAGATTTAATGTTTTGTAAACCCAATGCGACTTCTCTAACTCTTTTGTTTCTAGTAGTTATAAATCAAGTATTGGACTGTTATCACCACGCTTGACTGGTGCGAATCCTTTATTACAAATAAACAAATGTGATTGTATCCACGGAATAATATAAGATTTTTTTTTATCAGTGAGAAGAAAATTTTCATTGGTTATGTTAATTAAAAAATATTATGATAAAAAGTTATTTCCTAAAATTATATCACCATGCATATGAGAAAAACATAATAATAATTTTGGTATTCTAAAGGTTCTTTTGCTTTTTGAAGTCATGATAATAAATGGAATATCTTTTGCTTTATATTCCATTAAACTAGTTGTATTATTAGCATTCCTAGAGGCGAATAGATTTTTCATGCTTTGCCATAGTTCTTTTGGTATGGCATTTGGCTGACATACCGAAAAAGTTGCTCCTGTATCTATAAGAGCATGTAAACTATAAGGCTTATAACCTAAGAATTCAAAGGTTATTTCTATATAACAATATCTTCTCTTATTTTGGTTATAAGAAAAGAAAATTATTTCAGGATCAAATTTCATTTGTTCAAATCTAATTGATTTTTGTTCTTTTAATCTCCTACTTTCTGGTAGAACAGGAAATTGGACTGTTTTGATTCCTATTGGTTCTTTTTCTTTGGAACCACTAGTCCCTTCTCTAGGGTTATAACTTATTGATAATCTACTAGCAGCAAGTCTAGTATCTCTAAAGTAAATGGTATTTTTCGATACTTGAAATTCTATAGGTTTGGAATGTCTTTCATGCCCTTCCCCAATGAATTCTTCAAATAACCATTCTTTTGGTAGGCTTAGATCCTTCCAATTTAGGAGTTGTGGTTGGATCTCTATTTCAAACGATTTTGGTTCATAAAGTTTAATTATACTAAAATCAAAATATTTTTAGTTTTTACAGTAGTATCACTTGTGAGCTGATGGACTGCTTTTCATGAGATTCGCAAGTCACTGTGTATACATCCAATCTTGATATTCTGGGTTTGAATTTTCGAGACTATTATATTTTGGATTCCCTTATCTTGTATAGAAACAAAATAATTTGATTTGATTCTGAACATTATTTCTCCAGAGCACAAATTGGATTATATTCCTCCTATCAGGGATTGGATAGGATCATGGAACCTTTTGTCTTGTACTTTACAAAGTATTGGGGAATCAATACCAAGTCTAAATAATAGAGTAATACTTATTTGTATTATCCAAATATGTATGAATCTAACTCTAGGATATTTTTCTTTTAACCTTTTAATCTTATTTTTGTCAAATATTTCGATTTCTATTTGACCATTTGATGTTGCCCTTGCCTTTGTTATTCCGTTGCATATTTCAAAATGTTCTGCTTGTCAGGGTTTAAATCTTGACTTTTTGTATAAATCTTCAATTTTTAGATTTTTATATTTTTCTAAGTTACTATTATCTAATGTTAGTTCTTCCTTAATTACATCACTAAGTTTGATTTGGCTTAGTTCCTCTTGTAGTGTTGACTCAAAATTATTTTCTTGAGTTTCATCATTTAACATAAATATCTGTTCCTCCTCTTTTTCTTCAGAGGATATAGATTCAATTTCATACAAAATCTCATCATCTTTAGATATTTCTTCTCTTAAATAGGTTTCTAATTCATTTTCTTCTAAAAATTTTATAACTTTAGTATTTTTCCTAGGACATTCAGGGGCTATGTATCTTTTCTCATTACAAAAATAATATGTACAGTTTTTCTTAAATTTAGTATATTTTCTTTTGTTACTTTTCCTAGCATATCTTTTGTTAGAAACGAATTTTGACTTTTTCTTATTCTTCTATTTTCTAAATCTAAATTATTTACCTTTTCTTTTTTTATAGGGTGCACTTGTTGTGCATCCTATTTTTCAAGTTTCTTGAAAGATTTTATCACAACATTCCTAGCATTCGCTAGTTTTAGCTAATTATGTTTTGATATGTTTTTGTGCCTTTCTTTGTAAACAATGTTCAGTTATTATTTTATAACCAAACGAAATTCTATATCCTAAAGTATCTTGAACTTGTAATTTCTCAAGGTATTCTGAATATTATATTTCACATAATTCATCCCAAGGAGTTGGGATTTTATGAAAAATTTGTTCTAACCAATGTATCATTTCACTAGGCTTAAGCATTCAGAAATACTTTTGATAAAGTTTTGAAAAATTTGTGTATTTACAAATATTGCATAACTTCATCTTAGTTAAAGTATATTTTACCTCCTTATAATAAGTTTCGAAATTTTTTATTCTTACAAACTGTTCTTTTATTAATATAGCAAAATCTTGTAATACGGTTCTTAAATCAGATTTTTTCAATAATTGTGCTTTTTTTTATTGGCCTTTTTCGATTTCTTCCTAAGCTTTTAGCCAATTCAATACATCTCCTTGTAATGTTCCTGCAACATAATATAAGAAATTTTCTTTTGATCATATTTTTTGGTAGTTATTTACTACAAAAGTTAGAGATTATACCCATTCATCCATTATTCTTTAATAATCTTTTGGATAATTATCTTTAAAATCTAAGTATGTTCCATGGGTGGCTATCCCATTTTTATGTGACTCTCCTTTGTTTAAAGAAGTTGAGGCTTCTTCTTTGGCTTTTATTTCTTCTATATTTAAAGATTCATCTCCTTTTACGTGTTGTTTTTCTTGATATGTATTTTCATCTTGAAAAACTTTATATAATTCTTCATTATTTTCGAAATTTGAATTATTTTCTTTATTCGAATTCACCACGCTTGTTACGTAAAATTTTTCAGTTTTTGAATTTTTATTATCTGTGTCTATGGTTAAGACATATTCAAATTCTTGAAAAATTTATTCATATTATTCATATAGGGATTGTATTTGATTTAGATACTTTTTTCTTTCATTTATGTTATCCGTATCCTTATATCTTATTTTTCAATATTCAATTATTTCTTTATATGCTAATCATACCGTTTTCTTTTCTCAGTGTCTATTGTTAAGACATGTTCTTGAAACTTCTTAGCACCTTTAAATATAATTGTTTTAATTATATTACTTAACTCTACCTACTCTTCAGGAGTAACTTTCTTGCCTTCTATAATCTCTTTTAGGGTTTGTATTTCTACTAAGTCTTTTTTAACTAAGTCTTCTATAATTCTTTTTGTTTTTTCAGGTAGATTAATGTTTTCAATCCTACCTATTTTCAGTAAATCTTCACTCATATTGCTAGTTATATTATTAAACTACTAGTTATATCGATTAGATAATTTATAGCCTTACTCATGTTTGAGTTATTGCTTTCGTTTTCTAATATATGTATTACATGCTCAAAATTTTCTTTAAGAAGTTCTCCTAAGCAAATTGATTTTTGGTTTCTGTTTTCAATTATTTATCCTCCATAGAGGGTCTCACCTTCTAGCTCAAGTTCAACCTCACTAGATCCACAATACCACTCAGGCAAAAGGATCAATAACTAAAGCCTAACTTTTCGACACTAAAAGTCTCTTGGCTTAAAAAATAATATAACCAATTTCTCTAATAAATAGGAGTTTCTACTTAAAACAGACGCAAGTATTAAAATACGGATATTCAGTATTAAAGCATAGTTATGCAGTACAGAAACACAAATATTAAGTATTAAAATACAGATACTAAGTATTAAAGTATGAATATTAACACAAAACTTGTAACATGACCCACAAAAATAGTAAACGGGGAGTAAATTGGAAGAATCTTCTTACTAGGTACTGAACTTAAAAGTAAAAGTAGGTTTAGAGAGTTTTCTTTAATTTACCCGAACTTAAACTACCTTAAATAGATTTTTTTTTTCTTTTAACTTATTTTTTCTATGTTTGTGCTAAATACTTCAAATATTCAAATCAAGAAGTTACAATTGGTCAAATCATATGAAAGAAAGATAAATTACTAGTCTCTTTCAAATTTGAAAACTCGAGTCAAATTAGGCATATTTTCAACTTTATTATTTTTAACTGAAATATCTATTTCATATTAAAATTATTTTTAAATTTTTTTCATTAAAAATATTATTTATTTAATGATCGCATAGAGTGAAAATAAAAATATAAAATAAATTATATCAATTTTCAATTTTTTTGGTGCATAGCACCATGCACAGGCTAGTATATATAATTGAAAGCGATGTTGACTCTAATTGATCTAATTTTGGCCAAATCATGAATTTTTAGAATTTTGAATTTTTAATAAGATAAAAAAGAAAAATAAGATTATGGGCTTCGAGGTCAACATACCAAACGAGTATGAAGAATTGAAGATTACCTAATTTTCATTGATACGCAATGTAATCTTTAGTGCGTCCGTTAGGCTATACTATGAATTGATGCAAACAAGCAGGGCCTTTGAACATGTACAAATTTAGTTGCTAAGATGCTTCAATCAAGACGTTGGATGATACTTAAAGAATCAACTATCAAGATGATGCAATGAAGTCTTAAACAATGAAGATGTCATGTTTGCTGACTCGGCTAAGGCTAGTTTTAAAGTAGGATGGGCGTGAATTGAATTATTTTGTAAATGCATAGGGTTGTAAAACTACTTGGACTTGGATCAAGTTAGTATTATTTGGATTCGTATTAGTAAACAATGTAAATATTCGAATATGACCCCATAACTTACAGGATCTATGTTTTCTAAATCCATATTCAAGTACGACGGATCTCCAAGATCAGATAAAAAAATTTGACCCCACTTTCAAATTTGACTTAAAATCTGTTACTAACTTGGCAACATCCTATAAAAGTTGCAGTTAGTTATAGTCACTAAACAGGCTATGATTAGAGGTGTCAAACGGGCCGGTCTGGGTTGGCCCGGCCCGCGAAACCGTTTAGCTCGGCCCGAACCGGTTCCGAACTTATTCGGTTTCGGGCTTATCCAGGCCGGGCTTAAGCGGGCCGAAGTATTTTTTTGGTAGGCCCAGTCCCTAATCGATCCTTTTAATAATGGGGCTGGGCCTAAACGGTTACGGGCTAAACGATTTCGAGCTAAACGGGCCTTAAACAGGTTAAATGGTTTTGGATTAAATAAGCCTTAAACGGGCTAAATAGGCCGAGGCTAAAGGGTTAAATGGGCTGGGCCTTTTCTTTTTAAATTTTTTTAAGTAATTCTTGATGTAATTGTAA
>JACFYI010000018.1:468700-483237 GCA_014898755.1 Handroanthus guayacan
GGATTGGGACTCATATGGACCCAACACTAGAAGCTATGATAGTCGAATTCCTGAGGTCAAACATCGAGGTCTTCGCATGGTCAGCTGCAGACTTTAAAGGGATAGACCCCAGGATCATGGTCCATAGATTGAACGTTGATCCCATGGCTAAACTAGTTAAATAAAAGCAGAGGAACTTTGGCACGGAAAGAAATAGAATCATTGAAGCTAGAGTAGAAAAACTTGCGCGGACAGGGTACGTGATCGGGATTCAATTCATGGAGTTCTTGTCTAATGTAACAACTCGAAAATTTTCCTAAATAAATTTTAAAGTGAGAAAATTTTTCTAATTTAATTTTTAAACCCTCAATTTTAATTAATAAATATTTTAAAATATTTTTTAGAGAAACCCTAATCAGTAACCGATTTTTCACTGATTTAAGATTTTTCTCACAATAAAAAATATTTTATCACTTCTAAAAAAAATTTATTTTACACCTAAAAATTATTGTATACTTTATTTTTTATAATTAAATTTTCAAACCCTTAGTTTCAAAAATTCAAAATCTAACACCATGTCAAACAATTTTAATTACTATTATTCAAAAATATTTTAATTTAGCAACCAAAAATTTTATTTCAATCAAATATGGCCCAACAATATTATTTCACACCCAAACAAATGAGTATTTGGCCCAAGCATTCAGTCCAACTTTAAGATCCAAGCTTCAAGCCCAAACTTTATTTTAATTAAAAAAAGAAAAATTAGCCCCAAAAATTGGCCACACACATTTACACACACACTAAAGGTGAAGACAAGTCTTACCTTAAGGGATAATTACCATGTGCCAAATCAAGATAAATCATAATACTATCTAACTCTTACACTTAGTCACCCAACTCATTTAATGCCTCAATTAATGAAGTATCCAACTCATCACTTAGTCACCCTAATTCATTTAATGCCACATTTAATGCCATTCTTCTTTTACTAAATGCAAGACAAATTTTTTTATGTATATTCAATACACTTGTGAGGGAAAACATTGCAAAGAAGCTATTTCTGTTTCTCATTTTCTTCCCTCTTGGCCGAAAATATAGCAAAGAAAAATAGAAATTGTTCATCAACTTTTCTTCAATATTTTCACCATCCATATAAAAGGGAATAAATAGGAAAACTTACCTCTTGCCTTACTCAAGTAGATTGGTAAGTTTAAATTAAGTTTTGAAGGGATTATAATGTATTTAAGTGAAGTTTTGATTGGTTCCTTTCCTTTGGTTGTTTAGGAAAATAGCTTGAAGCTTTAAGGAATTAGCTTGGGCTCTTGGTATTTTTGACAGCCATACAAGATAAAGATCATGACTAACCCTACTTCATGTTATTTTTGCTATGATTCATAATTCTCTTTTGATAAGAACCATGAGTATGAGCTAGTTGCTTTGTTCCTTTGTTTACTTTTAGTTCTCTTGATTGTTTTAATCCATGTGATGAAATGAATATTATTATATTGATTGTTGGTTAAGCTTCTTGTATGGAGAATCATGAATATGGACTTAGTGGATATAAAGGATTTATTAGATCATCAAACTTGGAGTGGTAACTAGATGATTTCATGAAATAAGTGGAGTTTTGAAAAATCGCTATTTTACTCTCGGATAGTTACTATCCTGTGCACATACCTCCACTTTTGAAAATTTGAAACCTAACCTTCTTACATCAAACTAACCCATAAAATACACAATTAGAAATCCTATCAAGTGCAGATAGTGCCAGAATAAAAAATTACTTAAAAATATGAAGAAAGATGACCAAAGATACCCCTAGAAGAGAGCTTGCCAAATTTAACGGGAAACAGGGGAGGGGCAGGATTGAGCCTTGCAACATCTTTCATTTTCTAAATTTTGAAACCAAAGTTACTCTTGTCAAATAAACCTACAAAATATATAATTAGAAGCCTTATTAAGTGTAGATGATATTAGGCTCAATAATCATCGAAAACTATGGAGAAATATGTTTGGAAATGCCCTAAGAAACCAACTTGTCAAACTAATAGAGAACTACAACATAATTTTAGGTTAATTTAAAAATTCTATAAATTAAAATCCAATCATTGGATCGTCAATCGGAGACCACCGTTAGAAAGCTTGTCGAGTCTAGATATTTATAGAACTAAAATACAATTTTTAGCTTATTGAGACGTATTTTTAAAATGGTCAAGGAATTAACTACCGTAACAGAGAGACGTAGAACTAGGCCAACTTAATATTTTTCACCAAAATGATTTGTTAAAAATCACATCCCATATTTTTTCAAGCTATCATGATGATTCAAATAGAAATCTTATATCACAGGTTCGAATCCCCAAATTTTGCATTCAAATATTTGATTTTTAGTGGTATGGTGAATTCCTGAAATCTCTTGAGTTCATATTTGCTATTGTCAACCTTTATGTATGAATATTGGGCCCTAAGAATTTCAAGGGAAAAGATTGGGGGGTAACGATAATCAATCTCAATCTTGGAATTTTTCTAATATAGGGTAATTTCAAGGAATCCTGAAGGTAGGTTCCAAAGGAATACTCTAAGGCTCATGGTCGACCGTGCCGCGGTGACTGTGCCTATTTATATCCTCATGAGTAACTATTCAGATATATTTTTATATTCTCTTGAATAACTATTCAAAGGTGATTTAAAAGGAATAAAGATGATATTTTGTTATGGAAGTAATAAGGGTGACAGATCCACCAAATACTAGTTCAGCCGATTTAAATTGGCATTCATGTTAAATTTCAAATTTTGAGTAATAATGACTGATTATGAAATGTTCACATTACCATGAATGCCAAAAATGATTTTAAAAAATTAATTGTACTCTAAGATATGATATTCTTGTTCCCCAGTCTATTCCTTTTAAGCATTGTCCTGATTTTTACTGAATCAATGGACTCATTCTTTATCTTTATTATATGTAGAAAATTGATCTACTGGACTTCTGGTGGAGCTAACTAGTTAGTGTGGGATGCTTGGCATGGTTGAATGTTTTTGGCATTGTAAATTAGGAAAACTTTGAACATGTAATTGAGATATGTATTAGACTTGACTATAGAATAGCAAATTGGACCCTAATGTAAATTTTAGATTTTGTAAGTTGTTGGGTAGAATGTTTTATGTAATAAATGATGTATAAATTTAAGTTAAGATGAGCTTTGATTGTATTAAATAATTGTGTTCATATTGAATTTAAGGTTTAGAATGTTATCCATGTATAGGAATAATATCTCGAAAACTAGGGACAAATACTCTAGGATCCCGGGATGTTACATCTAATGTGGTTATTGTACCCAAAACCCCAGAAAAATAGAGAATGTGCACAGACTTCGTAGACCTCAACAAAGCCTGTCCCAAGGACCCATATCTGCTTCCATTGATAGACCTACTGGTGGATTCCACTGTGGGTTGTGCTCCCTTGAGTATGATGGACACCTACCAGGGGTATCACCAGATGTTCATAGCAGAAGAAGATTGTTCTAAAACGGCATTTGTCATAAAGAAGAGAATATACTATTACAGAGTCATCCCCTTCGATCTTAAAGATGCTATAGTGACATACTAATGATCAGTTAATCGAATGATCTAGGATCATATTGGTCGAACTATAGAGGTCTACATCGATGATATGTTTGTCAAAAGTATGAGGCCTGAGGAGCACAAAAGGCATTTGAGAGAAGCATTTACATTATGAAGCATTAAGGGATGAAGTTGAACTCGGCCAAACGCACTTTTGCGGCAAGAGGCGAAAAATTCTTAAGGTATATGGTAATGGAAAGAGGAATTGAGGCCAACCCCACAAAAATTAAAGCGATCATCGAAATGCCAGCACCAACATCAATGAATGATGTTCAGAAGCTGATAGGGAGAATTGCATCATTAAACCATTTCATATCCAAGTTCACTGAGAAAGCATTACCATTCTTTAAAGTATAGAAAAAGGCTAAGGATTTCATTTGGTCGCAAGAATGTAAAGGGGCCTTTCAGGAGCTGAAGAGATACTTGACCACGCCATCACTGCTCACCTAGCCCATGGCGGGGGACAAGCTGTTGTTGTACCTTGCAGTAATGGGGGAAATGATTAGTTCAGTTCTTGTGAAAGAAAAACAGTAGGAGCATTGACCAATATGTTACATAAGCAAGATCCTACAAGCTATAGAAAAAAACTATATAGAGATTGAAAAGCTAGGCCTAGCTGTTGTGACAGCCACTCGAGAATTGCGACCATACTTCCAATCACATTATATAGTGTTATTGATGAATTACCTTTTAAAAGAGGTGCTATGCAAACCAGAACAATTTGTAGGTTGGTGGAGTGGGCGATAGAGCTAAGCAAATTCTCCATTGAATACCGATCTAGGACCACTATTAAAGCTCAGGTACTGGCCGACTTTGTAGCCGAGATGGCAGATACGAAGCTTTCGACCATGATCATGAATATCGAAGATAAAGGACAGTGGATGCTTCATGTAGACGGATATTCGATGTCAAAGAGAGTAAGAGTAGGAGTATGTCTTAGCGGACCAAATGAGGAAGAGTTGGAGTTTGCCTTGAAGTTGCACTTCCTAGTGACAAATAACGAAGCTGAATATGAGGCAATCATAGCCGAATTAAGAATGGCATTGGAAACAAACATGCAGAACTTGGTAGCCCATATAGATTCACAGCTTGTGGCAAATCAGTTTCAAGGAACATATGAAGCAAAGGAAGCAATGATGATATTGTATTTGGCCATTTTGAAGGAACTAGCGGAAAAATTCTGCAAATTTGCCTTATACTAGATTCCCAGGTTTGAAAATAGTAGGAGAGATGCTTTGTCCAAGTTTGCTAACATGGTAGAAGGAACAACAACCAGACCAGTAATTGTGCTAACATCGTTGAAATCGGAGATTGAAGAATGTGTTCCACGAAAAGTGGTCATAGTAGTCAGTGTGGATGGGCAAGCGAATTGGAATTGGACTACGCTAATCCTAAACTACTTGGTAAATGATGAGATACCAGAAAATTCTATTGAGGTGCGTAAGGTCATGCCCAAGAGCATTGAAGTTTATTGTCATGGAAGGAGAATTATACAAAAAATGTGTGGGAGAAATCTTGTTGAGGTGTCTAACCCCGGAGCAAGCGAAATATGTGATGCATGAGGTTCATGAAGGAAGCTACAGAAACCATTCTCGAAGATGATCCCTGGCACAGAAGATAATTCGTTAAGGATATTTCTGGCCGACCCTGATAGAGGATGCACAAAGGTTTGTCAGGAAATGCGGACAATGCCAAAAGTATGCCAACCTGACCCACATTCCAAGAGCAAAACTGATGCCATTAGTGGTAGCATGCCGGTTCAACCAATGGGGCATCAACATTGTAGGACCAGTCCCAGTGGCTAAGGCTCAAAAGAAATTTTTAATTGTGGACGTGGAATACTTTAGCAAATAGGTCGAAGCTGAGGTCGCTGCCAAAATTTTAGAAAATAAAGTGATGACAGTCCTATGGAAGAACATCGTATGTTGATTTGGGGTACCCAAAGTGCTGGTGTCAGATAATGAAACTCAGTTTCAGGGAAAGAAAATATTGTCATGGTGCAAGGAGATGCGCATACAATAAACTTTACATATGTAGGGAAGCCCCAAGCAAATGGGCAAACGGAAGTGACCAACAAAATAATTTTGCAGCATTTGAAAACTAGGTTAGATGGGGCAAAGGGGTCGTGGGTCGAAGAACTCCTAGGTGTACTTTGGGCATATAGGACATCTCCAAGATCGTTGGCAGGTGAGACCCCTTTCGGTCTTGTCTACAGGTCAGAGGCAGTCATTCCTACAAAAATAGGAATGAGAACACATCAAGCTTTGAGTTATGATCCATCATCGAACAAAGATAGAAGGCAATTGGATTAGGAGACTATTGACGAGAAAAGAGTAAGAGTGGCAGAAGTTCGAAATGCTGTCATGAAGGCATACAACAAAAAAGTTAAACAAAGGCCTCCACAAGTTGGCGATCTAATTCTCAAGAAGGTCCAAGTGTCGAAGCATGTAGGAAAACTAGACCCAAATTGGGAAGGCCTTTTCCAAGTTAGCAAAATATGCGGACATGGCGTATATCGTCTCAAGAGTATGAACGGTGTTGAGCTGCCCTGACCATGGAATATAAAAAATTTGAAAAAATTTTATGTTCAGATCAAAAGTGTAGGGTCATAGGTTTGGTCAAATAACTTTTTGATGGAAAAATCTATTAATGTACTGTAGTTTTTCATGTGCTTTCAATGAATTATCAGAGTGCGTTGCTTTACCATTTTTTCATGTTTTCGACAATGAAAAATGCAAAACAACGAAGGATAATCATAGGAATTTGAGATTTAATTTACCTATGTAAGATACGTCAACAAGTATGTATTTATCCATTACTTCCCTAGAAGTGATCGAGGTTTAGGATCATAGCAAATGCCCTACTATTATAAGCCCCTCTGTGAAAGTCAAGGATAAAAGTCATGAAAAATGGACTTTAGCATCGCCTTGTTGAAAAAGATCGAGATCTAAGTTCTTGAAGAATGACGTGCGCTGATAGCCCCTCTGTAAAAGTTTGGAGTAGAAGTCATGAAAAATAGACTTTGACATCGCCTCGCTGAAAAAGATCGAGGTCCAAGGTTGTGAGAAACGATGCTGAAAGATAGCCCCTCTGCAAAAGTCGGGGATAGAAGTCATGAAACATGTACTTTGACATTCCCTCGCTGAAAAAGATCGAGGTCCAAGGTCATGAAAAACAAATCTTCAATGCCATCCCTCCGGAAAAACTCGTGGTTGTACATACTAATCCCTCTCCAAGTAGAGATCACGTTTTGAGTAATAACAAACTTTGGTGTTCGATGATGTTTGATGATCAAGGTCGTGGTCGAGCGCCACTCCTTTATATAGGATCACATCGTATAAAAGTTACAGGTGAGGACTTTCCAAAGATGGTTATAGTCGAGTGTCGACTAACTGAAGCAAGAATGATCATGATACTTGGTCGTGATAGGTTGTCAGTATATCGAGTACAATCGAGGATAATAAGGAAATAGTCGAGTGTCATTTAGGGGCACCTTAACTCTATTGGTCGATTGAGTCTGGTTGAACACGATGGAAATCAAAGATCGATTGGCGATGGAAAAAGTGATTGAGTGTTATTTGAACGGATGCAAAGATGATCGTGATATGAGGTCATTTTATGTTGTCGATAAATAGTTACTATCGAGGATCATAAAAAAATATGGTCGAGCATCATTTATGGGCACCTTAGCAATATTGGTCATTAAATGTGGTCAATCATCGATGGAAGGAACGAATGATCAATATTAACGTAAAGATCGAAAGTCACATAAAATCATAAAGTTGATTGGAAATTGAGGTCAAGCATCCCATCTGAAATGAGAGATAGTTAGTTCAAAAAAGTATACACCATTCAACATCGAAGTTAGTAAGTTAAACAAAAGGGAAAGGACAAAAGGAGATTCTATTACAATCAAGTGAAGTTACAACTTGTTTGCCCATCCAAAAAACTTGCTCAAGGGCGCATCTAACATCTATTTTCTTCTCTAAACATCTGCATTGAGCCTAAGCTTGACAAAAACAAAAGATAGGCCTGCTCGAAAAGTGGCTGAGTCGCAAAAAGATAACCTTAGGACCAAAACAACATTACTTTCTCTTGCTTTGGGAAAGAAAGCCATTAAGCGCAAACAAAAACTTATCATTTGAGAGGTCAGGTAGGGGACCTTCATCCGGATAATCCTCGAGATCGTCAATCTTTGTTGAGTCGAGGATACCCACATCAAAACCTTACTTGAAGCCACCAAACTTTACAATCTGGTTCTTGCACTTTGAGAAGTAGGCAATGCTATCAGTCGCTATTTTGGATAAAAGAACATGATTGAAGACTAGAGACTTGTGGTTGTCAAGAACTTTTTGTCAACGAGACTCTTCGATTATAGACTTAAATTCCCCAAAGCAATGAAAATTCTCTTCACCTAAAGCCATTCCGGCATTGAAGCTTTGTTTCTTGGCATCTTTCACATCGGATTTGTACTAGTCGAATGCAGCTTGCAGCTCCATGATACGCGAAACGAGTTTGTTGTTCTCAGCTCGAAGTTTAGCCAATTCTTTCTCCTTAGCCTCCAGGCCACTTGCATTGATTGGATACTCGATTGAAGTCGATCCCTCAATTGTTGGAGGTCAGATTGGGCCTCACTGATGATTTGTTCCGCGGCTTTCTTCTTCTCACTATAATAAAGACATTGGAGGGCCAGTTGTCGACCAAAAGTTGTATCTTGCATCATGCAATGTGCAAGATTTTCTTCAACTTTGGTGAAAGATGTGGTCGTATGGAGTGCTTGATCGTGGCGAGCACAGATTGACGCCACAGCTCATAACTGTCTTCCCCACTCTGGCTTTTCGAGACAGATCGAGGATGAGTAACTATTAGAGGCTGGCCAGATGAGCAGTTTAGACAAAGCTTCTCAAACATTTCATTTAAAGATGCAACCCCACGAAGAGTAGACTTAGAGACCGGATGCTCATCACCACTATGTTAGACGTCGACAATCAACATCGAACCATAAGATTCGTAACATTCCTTGCACTTTTCTTTTCCCTTTCCATTATCTCACCCTCTTTCACGAGATCGATCAGTACCCTTCTCGCTATTGTGATCCCTTTTGGAATGTCTAGATCGTGAACCGCTGAGATCAGCAGCATCACTTGTTTCGATCTCAACCTCCATGGGGGTGTCGTCGTGAGAAACATCCTTTTCTTCATCCAGTACCGCAAGTTGTGTAACCGGATCAATGTACAAGGGCGTATGACCTCGAATTTCGAAAAGCATTTATTTTTCTTCTTCGATCGCCTATTCTGATCAATCGTGACCTAAGCCCCGCCTCCCAAACTTTGGCGTTGAGCTCCACGAGCTTGCTTCTCTTCGAGCTATTGTTTGATAAGCTTGGCAAGGAAAGCCTCTTGAACACTCATGTCTACGAAACAAGGAGAAGAATTTAGAGTAAGATGATGAGATCGACAAAAAATAACGATGAAAAAGTTATTACCAAAATTCCTAGAGGTTCGAATGGGAGCAGGGCTATGACCAGCCAATTTAAGAGTCTCTTCTGACAACAATTTGTTAATGTCCTAGTTATGATCTAGTAAATAATCATCAATAAAGTGAGCATCCCATGATGGTTCTTCAATGTTAGAAATAGTAGGCTTGTTGAAGTGCCATTCACGAGGTACATTCCAGGGTTCGTTTATTGGGGCTTCAAGGTAGAACCACTTCAGTTTCCACTTCCCATGAGTTTCAGGGAATTTTTCAAGGAATTTGAGATGATTTCAAGCAGTGACATGGAAGAAGCCACGGGACCCAAACCTAGTCGAAGTACTTATGCTGAACAAACTCCAAAAATTTAAGAACGTGGGTTCTAGATTGGAGTATTTCATCATTATAGTAAATCCTACTATACAGCGAATCGAGTTCAGAACTAATTGTGTGGGAAAAATCCCTAAGATGTGAAAGATATTCGCCAATTCATCAGCTATCGGGAATCGAAGACCTGCATCTAAAATAGGGATATGGATAGTGATACAATTGGAAGGAGGCTGATACATCCATTGGCCTGGTCGAGGCACAACGACCTAATAATTATTAGGAATATGATACTTATTTACAAGTCCCCTAACCATCCTAGCATTTACACTAGAGTTCAACGTAAGAGGTCCCTTCTCGACTAAAACATGAGAAGTTGATGCTTTTGTTCGACCGCTCTTATTCGATGCCTTTGACGTACTCGTGCCGGCCACAGATTTATTCAACCTACTGGAAACTTCTGCTACATTTGAAATATCTTCAGAACCGCGGGTAGAGGAAGAAGTACCATAGGTCGAGGATAAACCCTCATCGGAAGAAGAATCGTGGAAGAGTGAGTAGATGACATAGTAAAATAATGTACAAATATATGTACTTTCTAAGCAAACCTGGTAGAAAGTCCACAAAAGTCAAGGAGAGCACCGCAAAACAGCAAGAGACCAAGTGTTTGATCACAGGAGTGACCCCACGCAAAAGGAGAATATTGAAAATCAAATGCACAAAGCCCTCTATTTTTAGGGTTACTCCAACATGGGGGAGTGTGCAGATCTGACGGTGGATGATAACCCAACTTCTCACATTCAACGATTGAGATTCACCTAAGCCCAAAGATGGGCCCAAATTCATTGGACAATGGGAAGGCCCATACCCAAAATTGCTGGAAGGAAGGCTTGGAGAAGGGAGCCATTGAGACCGTAGGCTTTGTTACCCGACCGAATTGTCGGCCAACGACAAAAAAAAAAAAAATAGAGAGAGAGAAGGGAGAAGATGAGACCACATGCTCTGTTACTCGACCAAATAGACGACCAAAAAAAATAAGAGAAAAAGAAGAAGAAGAAGAAGAAGAAAAAGAAATTAAGAGATGGATGTCTACCTTGATCATGACACTCGACCACCCTGCAGAAGTTATATTTTATATTTCTAACTGTACTTCTCCATTTGTAATCTTAGATAAATATGTCCTAGCAGATCTAAGACAATTACAAATAGAGAAGCGAAAGAGTTAAATGATTTAGGTAAAAAGATAATAATAGAAAGAGGGCCCACATGGTAACACAAATGATGTAATTTATTCAAGAAGAGGCCCATCTTGCAAGTACAGTAGGTCAAACCCGTCACTGCAACCCGCATGATCATGGCCGTTTATCCTAGATACGTGGATGTAGAGGATGGAGCCAACTAGGTAGCATGTTATAGGAAGTGTAGACAACTCACTATAAATACCCCAGCCATTTGAGGGAGTGTGGAGGCCTTTTCTTTAGCTGAAGAAAATATATCAATTAGACTTGAGCTGGGTTAATTCTAACCCAGGTGCAAACTATACATTATTTCCCACAAATATAAATAAACTGATTTATATTGGGATTATTTTCCAGTCCGAATCAAGTACAACATAGACAACCCTTGAATATAATCAAGAGAACTGAATAGTATTGAGTATAAGCTTTGAATAATAATGAGATATTAATTTAATTAATTGTATCTGTATTGTACAGATGATTACTTGAGCCAGTAGTGCAATAAAGAATTTCTAAACCATGTGGAGGCATTCAGAATATCTAGAGCACCCTCGTTCAGAGGAAATACATATGAAATTGATGAAATTATAAATGCCATGAAAGATGCCATTATTGCTGGAAAAGGTTTTAAATATGTGTATCTCCATTGCTGCTTCCAGTGACAAAGTTCTGTTCTAGAGTGTCAAAATGGGCTGGGCCGTGTGGCTCGGCCCGGCCCGAAACCATTTACTGTTCATGGGCGGGCCGGGCTGAACCGACCCATCTATAGTTTCCATCCGAGCCCAATTTTTTGGGCCCGGCCCGCCAGCCCATATAGCTCGGGACCGGACCGGACCGGGGCCAAACTGGTGAACCACTTAAAATTAAAAAAAGAAAAGATAAAACGAAAAAAAATCAAAAACTAATGAAATAAAATAAAATAAAGTAAAATTTAAAAAAAATAAAAGGAAAAAGTAAAACTAATGAAATGAAATAAAATAAAATAAAATAATTTTTTTTTAATATTTGTTAAATCATTTAATTTAATTTTAATCTTTGAAAAATAGTATACTATATAAAACTTCAAGACGTAATATTATTTAAGTGTTTGATGAAAATATTATGTTCATACTTTAAAAAAATTATTTTAAATTACTTTAATTTTCATTATGTTAATAAAATATGTTGTATATAAAATTTGTGGAAAAACTAATGAAATGAAATAAAATCAAATAAAATAAGGTACTTTTTTTTTAATGTTTGTTAAATTATTTAATTTAATTTTAATATTTGAAAAATATTATAGTATATAAAACTTTCAAGACGTAATATTATTTAAGTGTTTGATGAAAATATTATATTTCTATAAAATACAATTAAAATAATACTTTAAAATATTATTTTATGTTAATACTTTGAAAAAATTATTCTAAATTACTTTAATATTTGTTATGTTAATAAAATATGTTATACATAAAATTTATGGTTTTTTTTTTTATTTTTAAGAGTTTTTTGAACTAAATAAATGAAAAATTGCTTATTTCTTCCTATTTATTCAATTACATCAAGAATTACTTAAAAAAATTTAAAAAGAAAAGGCCCAGCCCGTTTAGCCCTCTAGCCTCCGCCCATTTAGCCCGTTTAAGGCTTATTTAATCCAAACCCGTTTAGCCCATTTAAGACACGTTTAGCTTGGAACCGTTTAGCCCGGAACCGTTTAGGTCCAGCCCCATTATTAAAAGAGTCGATTAGGGGCTGGGCCTACCAAAAAAATACTTCGGCCCGCTTAAGCCCGGAACCGGTTCGAGCTGGGCTAAATGGTTTCGTAGGCCGGGCCAGCCCGGACCGGCCCGTTTGACACCTCTATTCTGTTCCATTAGTTGATAATTTTAGAGGGCATATTCTGAAAAAAAATATCCCTCCATCATCCAGAGACGAGAAATTCGAACCATCATGAATTTCCTGCATAGTGTAGAAGCCCGAGTTTTGCAATTGTAAACTTAGAGAAAGTCGAAATCCAACTCACAAAATAATGTTAAACCAAAATTACTCTGAAGACATATTATTAAACCAAAAGGTTGCAAACACTTTTAGAACCTCAGCAAACAATTCACAGCTCACAGTATCCGAATTAGTACAAAGTCTTTGCAGTATTCATATTACAGTTGTCAGCATTGCCATAGCAAAACTAAGTGGCAGTTAAGTATCCAAATTCTAATGTTCCAACACACACTTCACTTTTCTCTCATGAGATACGCTAGAATGCATACCATCACGAGAGATAAAAAACTTCCAACAAAATTCACGATTAAGAAAAGTTGATGGTCCTTTTTGAATGACCCTATTTCATCATCTAGCAACATGATCATTTTCTTCATTATTTTCTTAGCATTGTCTTTTTCAAATCCGGAAACACAAACACCCGAATCAGGATCTTTTTACAGTGAGCATAAATGCTTTAGCCTCATTTTGGAGCACTGCACGTGCTCCTGTCATACTTCGGCTCTCCCAATCTGTTTTTCCCAGCTTTTTAAGGGAAGTGACAAATGAGATCCCAGTCCATATAAGGAATCTAACAGCGAAAGTGGCAAGGATGGCGAACAATGGTTTCCTTTCAAGTGCTAGAGTACTAAGGGTCGAGCCAACACCCAATACACCGAGATACGTGCTGTGATTCTTGGTGAAGAAAGTCACGATTTCATCCATGCGTGCATCTAAGGCCATTTCCTGTTTGTAAAGGTCCGTCCTTTTTGTCTCCAAATCGTGTAGCCTTTCCTTCATCTAATGGGACAAATACCCTGCAAAGTAATCAATGGTATAAATAATTTTTTGCTGCAGATAGAATTCAACGACCCTTGTGAGCCGAGAACAAATACCATCTGATGTTCACAACGAACCTTCGTTGTGGTGGCAAGTCAGTGCAAAGAACAAATTCTTGTGAGCCGAGAGAACCGAAAGCTTCTAAACCAAAAAATGGAAGAAAAACAGTTAACCAACTCGCAAAACTGAAAAATGAAAAATATATCACGAAATCAAGGCAAAAGAAAAGAAATGTTCACGGCTAAGCTTCCCTGCGGTAGGTCAGTGGAAGAGAACAATTGCAGCAGAGCAGAGAGAATCGAGAGCAAACGGAGGGAAAATCCAAGTTCCGAGCCTTATATTTGAGGCTGCCACGTGGGTGGAATATATAAAACAAAGAAATTCGAAAATAAAAAGAAAATAAGTTACGTAGGTTGTAAATAAAAAAAAAAAATATTGGGCCCGCTTAAGAAAATATTAAGAAATTTAATTACTAACTTAATCATTAAATATCGACATCAAGAGTTGCTATCTAACAAGTTTAAGCTTATTACGATTTAAATATTATAGCTAACATGATTGAGAAAATGCAAAAAAAATCATAATATGAGATACAATACGAGACATCTTTATGCCCGCCACATCTTATATTATTTGTAAGTTAAGTGAGATGAACTATAATACTATTACTGTTAGCAATTGTGGCACACTCAATGTGTGTGTGTGTCTCAACTCTTTTCCTATAAAATTAAAAATATTTACTATTTTTAATAGTGATAGATATTTCTTAATTATTGAATATCTTTACATAATTTATTATGCAAACTAGTATGATTGAAAGGTACATTTGTAAAGAATAAATATGCAGAAAAGAAAAATTATAATTTTAAAAAAATGCATTATCAAAGCAAATATTGAAAAAATTAAAGAAATATATTTTGTCATTATTTCTTATAACTACTTTGTAATTATTCTTTACAATAGAGTTATTTTCGTCAATTTACTTAATAACGGACCAAAATATCTACTTTTAACCCACTTTATACACAGTATAGATAGAATAGATATGTTAAAATAACTAAATTATATATTATTTTATTGAAAACTATTTCTAAA
>JACFYI010000018.1:484402-498420 GCA_014898755.1 Handroanthus guayacan
GGTTCCGGGCTTAAGTGGGCCGAAACTTTTTTTGGGGGGCCCGGCCCCTAATCGGCCCCTTTAATAATCGGATCAGGCCTAAACAATTCCAGACTAAACGGTTTCGAGCTAAACGGTTTCAACCTTAAATTGGCCTTAAACGGGCTAGGCTTTTTTTTTTTTAATTTTTCTAAGGTAATCCTTGATGTAATTGTAATGAAGAAGAAGAAATAAGTAATTTTTCATTTATTTAGTTTAAAGTACTCTTAAAAATGTAAAAAGAAATATAATAAATTTAATATACAACATATTTTATTAGCATGATAAAAATTAAAGTATTAACATAATATAATATTTTAAAGTACTATTTTAGTTGTATTTTTTAGAAATATAATATTTTCATCAAACACTTAAATAATATTATGTCTTGAAAATTTTATATAGTATAATATTTTTCAAATATTAAAATTAAATTAAATAATTTAACAAACATTAAAAAAAGTAATTATAAATTTAAAAAAAACATCACTTTTGTAGGTGGTGAAGGGTTTGGCATAAACCCCCTACCCGTAGCATTACTTTGAATGAAAATAGTGATACAATTATATAACTAAATCTCAACAAATTTTGCTTTATTAAAAAAATCACTAATATATTATACAATATTTTTCCTTTTTGCTTTTTTTTTAAACTTTATTAACTTTTATTTTATTTGATTAATTCATTATTTAAAAAAAAATTACACGGTTCCGGTCAAGTTCCAATTTCAGTCCCGGGCCAGTTCCGGTCCCGGTCCGGTCCCAAGCTATCCGGGCCATTACGCTAGGCCGGGCCAGTCCCGAGCCCAAAAAATGGGGCCCAAGTTGAACCTATAGACGGGCTGATTTTAACCGGCCTGTCTATGAACAGGCCCGCTTTCATACCTCTATTTTTTATCTTCAAATATCTCTTTTTAGAAACTTTTCATTTTCTCGATTTACAAATAGAACTCCGATTTCTACAACTCAAACAAGGTCCAAGGAATAGAAAATATTCACAAGATCTTTAAAACGGAGTTTCCTAACCAACTAGCAAAACTAATAAATGAAGATATATATCAAAAACTCAAAGAAACGGAAAACAAATGTTCACAACGAACCTTCGTTGTGGCGGCAAGTCAGTGAAAATAACAAATTCCGGTGAGCTGAGAGAACCGAAAGCTTCTAAACCAAAAAATGGAAGAAAACCAGTTAACCAACTCGCAAAACTGAAAAATGAAAAATATATCACGAAATCAAGGCAAAAGAAAAGAAATGTTCACGGCTAAGCTTCCCTGCGGTAGGTCAGTGGAAGAGAACAATTGCAGCCGAGCAGAGAGAATCGAGAGCAAACGGTGGGAAAATCCAAGTTTCGAGGCCTTATATTTGAGGCTGCCACGTGGGTGGAATATATAAAACAAAGAAATTTGAAAATAAAAAGAAAATAAGTTACGTAGGTTGTAAATAAAAAGAAAAATATTGGGCCTGCTTAAGAAAATATTAAGAAATTTAACTACTAACTTAATCATTAAATATCGACATCAAGAGTTGCTATCTAACAAGTTTAAGCTTATTACGACTTAAATACTATAGCTAACATGATTGAGAAAATGAAAAAAAAATCATAATATGAGATACAATACGAGACATCTTTATGCCCGCCACATCTTATATTATTTGTAAGTTAAGTGAGATGAACTATAATACTATTACTGTTAGCAATTGTGGCACACTCAATGTGTGTGTGTGTGTCTCAACTTTTTTCCTATAAAATTAAAAATATTTACTATTTTTAATAGTGATAGATATTTCTTAATTATTGAATATCTTTACATAATTTATTATGCAAACTAGTATGATTGAAAGGTACATTTGTAAAGAATAAATATGCAGAAAAGAAAAATTATAATTTTAAAAAAACGCATTATCAAAGCAAATATTGAAAAAATTAAAGAAATATATTTTGTCATTATTTCTTATTACTACTTTGTAATTATTTTTTACAATAGAGTTATTTTCGTCAATTTACTTAATAGCGGACTAAAATATCTACTTTTAACCCACTTTATACACAGTACAGATAGAACAGATATGTTAAAATAACTAAATTATATATTATTTTATTGAAAACTATTTCTAAAATTTGGCATGTTATTAGCTAAGTTCAAAATCTTAGATTTTAAATCAACTAAAAATCTCAAGATGATTTTGCAATTCTTTTTTCTTTTTTTTTGGTTTGGTTTTCTACACTAAGCTAAATGATAAAAGTGCCCATACTTAAAAAAGGGGGTGAGACAAATTTACCAAAACTCAAAACTATAGAAGCGATTCTGAAATCACATTAGAACCTCAAGGATGATTCTTAACTCTCTCTCTCTCTCTCTCTCTGTGTGGTTTTTTTTCTTTTTTCCTTTTTTGAACTTTTGTATAAATATCTACACTATAAGCATCTACGTAGAATTGAATTCTTGTGGCACGTGGGAACATGTTTTGATTAATAAGATTTTATTGCATTCTTGTTATATGATTAGTGTTAGATTTAAATATTATGGGTCATGACCTTCAGTGAAAACTTAAACATATGTCGATGTTAAGTAAAAGCTATCCCACAACGTTTATTTCTCTTTCTTCATCATCAATTGAATCAAAGTGGGGATAGACCCTATATATTATCACAACGACCTAAACCCAATCCTTTTCCTCCTTTTGTTCTTCAGTTTATGGCATATTAGCAGTTGAATCGGGTGCAAAATTTAGCTTCCATAATTGGCTCAAAATGGTTTTAAACCCTAAAACACAAGGCGAATAGGTATGAAAATTATTGTTACTACGCCTGAAATTGGAATACTTGGTGGGGATGGACAGTAAATTAGGGGGATTTGAGAAAATGAACACCCCAGAAGGGTGTGTCTTGCAAGGTAACAAGATCCTACAATAGGCCTTCATGTTTATATCTATGTTTACTAGAGAAGGTCCCAAATTGCCCTAATGTTGTTCCTTATTTAATTGCTTGCCAAATGTCCATTGTGAATTGTTATAAAGTTTATTACGACAATTATATCCTCTATTTAGGGAAAATTGCAATTTTAGTCCCTCAACTATGTCCTCTTTTGATTTTAGTATATTTTGTCTCAAGATTAGCACTTTTAATCCATTATGTTCTTATTTTTTGCATGTTAAGGATATTTTTTTTGCAATTTTGGTCCATTGGACCTAAAAATTTGAAATTAAGCCCGAAACCATCCCAGTCACCTTTAATTGGGTTAGAAAATTGGGGCTTTTGTGCCATTTGGCACCCCCCCTTGCCACCTCATAAATAGAATTGCCACCTCAACTGATGATGTTGTAACGCGTATGCCAAAAGAAAATGAAAACAGAATTTGTTTACAAAACCAAAAAATAAAAAAAAAATAGAAAAACACTAAAGTGTACTAAAAACACTAAGAAACAAACATTAAAAACAAAAAAAAAAATAAGTGCATAAATTTAAATTCTAACAATTATTAAATATATAAAAAGGGAGAGAGAGAGAGAGAGAGAGAGAGAGACCCATAAGAGAAAAACTTAAAGGAGAAAACATTTTGAAGTTTAGGCCAAAACCTTAACCTCAAAAAAATTATTTCAAAATCTCTATCAAAAACCCAAAAATTTGTGAGGAACTAACACCAAAATTGAGTTACCCAAACACTAAATGTGAAAAATAAAAAAACCCCTCAAAATCTCATTATCCAATTTGAGAAAAAATTACAAGAACACTTCAAACTAAACCCTAAATCTAAAAGAGAAACCCCAATTGACTTGAATCCAAACAATAAAAATGGTTATTTCTTGGAAAAAATTTGAAGCTTGCAGATGAAGTTAAAAATCTATCAGATCTAGCTCATCCATGAGGTCTCCCCCGGAGGGGAGCTTGAGTCTTCTTTCTTACCCTAGTAAACATCTTAAAAACGATGCGGTGGTGTTGGCGGCTGAAGCTTTGCCACCGATGAAGAGAGAAGTCAATTGGTTCTCTGACTGTCTGGGAAGGGCAAAAAGAAAAAAAAGGGAATGAAGAACAGAGGAGAAGAAGAAAAATCGGGGGGAGGTAGGGAAGGGACGTGTTCTTGTTTTCCTTTTTCCTTCTTTTTTTTTTTTTAAAAAAAAAAATTGAGAATGGCTTTACCTGCTCTTTTTAAGTGAATTAAAAAGTGATTTTTCTTATTAAAAAAAAAGTGATTTTTTCAATCTGTTTTTTGACTAAAAATAAAAAGTCATTTTTAAATCTTTTCTTTTTTAGTGAAAATGAGAAGTGATATTTTAAATCGGCTTTTTTTAGTGAAAATGAAAAGAATTTTTTGGTAAAAACATATATAGTATTATTAGTCTTTTTCTCTCCAAATTTTGTCAATTGAGATAGCTTGTTCTATTAATGACATGGCAAGACATGCTAAATGGCGCAAAAACCCCAATTTTTTGGCTCAACCAAAGCTAATTAGGCTTGTCTCGGGCTTAATTTCAAATTTTAAGGCCTAGCAAACAAAAATTGCAAAAAAACAAAATGTCCTTAATAAGCAAAAAAATTAGAACATAATGGATCAAAAGTGCTAACTCCGAAACAAAATGTACTAAAATCAAAAGAGAACATAGTTGAGAGACTAAAATTGCAATTTTCCCCTCTCTTGTATAATACAGTTATTTTCTCTCTCGTAGACTTTTTAACCCTACTTGCCCTTTGTCTCCTCTTTCTCCATGATTTTTCTTTTTTCTCTTCGGCGATGGTGAACCCTAGTAATAACTGGACAACATGGCCATGGATTTTACTTTGTCAAGAGGCGACTGCATTATCACCCTTCTCGGACCAACATTACAAACCCGTCCCTTGTTTTGGTATAACCCTAACTACTATCCATCTAAGCACCCTAGTTCTTACGATCCCGTCATCATCTCTATCTTTAATGTAACCTACCACTATCCCTAGCCTACCATGAGTCCTGCAATCGCATCTGATCAAAGTATGTTTATACTCCATAGACGTAGGAAGTTATTCCTTAAAACTTAATTTACTTTCTTTTCTTACGTTTTCTTCTTGTGATGTGTGTATTTAGTTCTTTTTGTTTTTATTTCATTTTCCCATTTTTTTTGTTTTTTTTTTTTTTTTGTTTTTGCACTATTTTGTGTTTTCTTTTTGTTTCTTGAACAAGTGCCCTTATTCACATCCTTCGTCACCAATCACGGGATGCATGGATCAAACAGTTGACTTATTGAGGAAGAAACTGGTGTTGATTGAGGTAGAGGAGGATTTGGTGCTTCTAGTGAATAACCAAAGGCCGAGGTCTATTCATAATCCTTAAATGGTGGCTTGGAGAGTGGTATATTCAAGGGCTTGCTCATTAATGGTTCTGAGATGGCATTTAATATGGCTCATCCATTCGGTTAAGAATATGGACTTACAGATGCTACCGGGTAATTATCTGTTGAAGGCTACCTTTAGTTGATTGACAAATATGCATTAATTTTACGTAAAGTGCAGACTGGATAAGATCTAATGAAAGTGAATCTGAATTACCTTGATATTGTGCTCTGGGGGCAAAATATATCCCTATCCTATATGACATTGGCAGTGGTGGAGCAATTTGGGGAAAGAGTTGGTAGTTCTTTGGAATTATTACCAAAAAAAATTGATGGAAATAAAATGGTAATGCAGATGAAGGTCAAGATAAATGTTACAAAAAAAACTCAAAAGGGTATCAAATTCCGTGTGATAAATGAGCAGGCTTGTTAGGTGAGTTTTAAGTATGAAAGAATGCCGACTTTTTGTTATGTTTGTGGAATTATTGGTCACCTTGAAAAGAAATGCCCCAGTTAGATATGAAGAAAATTTTCGTGATCTAAGAGAATTATTCGATTATGGCCCACGACTAGTAGCAAATGCAACTCAGGCATATGGATCAGATTAGAGCATGAGGAATATGGTACCACCTGCTGCTTTCTCAAATTTCACATATATGAATCAGATGCGTAGTCAACAAAATGCCAAATGAGCTAGTGTGTTCGGGTTTAATTCCAGAAGAGATGCTATTCCATCACCCCAAAACCATCACAAATCCTACGTACACTCAGAGCCTACGGCCATTAAACCTACACCGTAGATTTTGTCCCAAAAGCCACATATTCCTACCATGATACGTAATCCTATAAATGCCCACCCTACTGCTAGTAACCACACAACAAATTCTCCAATGAGCTACCAACTCACGTATATATTGCCATGACGTCACACCCTTAGATACCTAAAACCTTGAACACCAACTTACCCAAAATCATGACCAAAAAACCAATTGCATATCATCAAATCACACGCATAGCACTAAAAACCTACTTGTAGCCCCAAAGAAAATACGTTTTGCTCTTTTTGGACTAAGTGTGGATTGTACTGGACTGTTTGGCGAACTAGCCCTTCTTTGGAATAAAAATAGAGTAGTGTCATTCCAATCCTACTTCAAACATCATATTGATGGGAAGTTTGTGTAGAGGAGGTTTTTGCAAATGATACTTTTATTTTCGGTGAGGCGACTTTACAATCAACAAGCTCTATAAAGAAGTTCTGGAGTCATATGGTAAAACATTAGGACAACGAGCCAATGAGGAAAAATCCAATATTGTCCTAAGCAAAAAAGCGATCCTGAATTTGCAAGCAAACTTCGTGGCTATCCTCTTTTTCTAGTTGATCGACGTGCTACCTCTTTTGGTGTGTTGGCTGAGGTGGGATGAAGCAAGAGGGCCTTTTTGGACTACATGATGGAATGAATCTGGAATAAAATCCAAGGATGAGGTGAAAACAATTATCGATGGCAAGGTAGGAAGTGCTCATATAATTTGTCCTTCAATTTATTCCAACATGTGTGATGAGCATCTTCTTGCTTTCAAAATCCTTACTCCATGATGTTGAGAGGCAAGTTAAATGCTTTTGCTGGGGAGGAAGTAATAATCAAAGAATTGCATGGAAACAATGGGATACTCTTCGCTACTTCAAAAAAAAACAGGGAGGCTTAGGGTTTCGAGACTTAGGTGGTTTCAAGCTCATTCTATTAGCAAAGTAACGATGGAGGCTAATCCATAATCACTTGTGACTAGGCTTCTTAAGGCTTTGTATTTCTCGAAATGTGATTTCTTGAAGGCTAAAATTGGATTCCGTCCTAATGCTACATGCAAAGGCTTGAGCACAACAAAACGGTTCCCTGCTAAAGAGTTAATGCTGGAAAATCATACTTGATAAACAAGTACAAATTTGGTCCAAGCCATAGCTCCCAAATGGTATTGGATGAATTATCACTGCACCCAATGAAAGAAAATTACAGTTTAGGGTATGTGATTTGATAATTCCAGACACTCACTGAACACGAATCTGTGAGGTGTTATGGTTGGTGGATGTCTAGCAAATTTTATAGCTAAAGTTAGATCCTTATCAAGCCATTTATGAGCTATTTTAGTTTTACCCAAGCTCGGAAAATTCAAGGTTCGTAGTTGTTACCATCTAATCTAAGAAGTACAAGTTGGGAAGAAGTGTATCGAAGGTTTTAGTGGTAGTATAGGACTTTATTGGCATTCCATCTGGCAGATGGAAACTCCGAACAAGATTCGTACTTTTATCTGGAGAGTAGCATGGTGCATTCTACCAATAGTGGCAGACCTCTACAAAGGTACAGTGCTCCCATCCCCAACTGCATGACCTGTGGCAGAGAGAAAGAAGACTTGGAGCATGTTCTTTTCAATTGTGCTACAACAAACGTAAGTGGGCATTTAACTGGACTCTAAAGCTGTATTACTTTCAACCCAAGTACCAATCCCCTTTAGTGGCTCTGAGTGATAAGAGGAAGAATGGATGATGAGGAGTTTGCCTTTTATGGAATAGTTTGATGGGGTCTTTAGTTCAACTGAAACAAAATTTTCCACTCTAAAAAAGGATTTCTATAGCAAGTGAAATTGTGGTTTTGGCACGAAATTTTATTCATGAATTTAGAGTGGCTATGACACCTCATGTTGATGATGTTACTTAGGCTGCCAGCCTAGTTTTACAGCCAGTTTCTTAGTTTTGATATTTCTACAGTGTACTTTGGATGCTTTAATTAATGGAAACCTTAACTTTCCCTCAAAAAAAAAAAAAGAAAAAGAAAAAGAAAAAGAAAAAGAAAAAGGAAAATAAAAAGAATTATTATAAAGTTTCATATCACATAATTGCTCGGCACAACTACTTTCGATCATATTAATCCCAATTTAGATAACGCATGACATTATTTTTTTTCTCTTAAGAAATAACTACATTAATGCTCCTGAGGCTTCCTAATATAGGAATATGACCAAAAGATAAGTGCACGTGCCAATTAAAAAAAAAAAAAAAAAAAAAAAAACTTAATTCAAATTCATGTATTTAATTGAATTCACTCTTTCCTAGATTAATGAATCTGGTTTATGTCTCAACACTGCGATTATATGCCATGCGATTTAATTTTCCACAATTTTCTAAACTATGTATCGTTGTCATGGTATAGGCATAGTAATTAACTTTCTACAATCCATATTTTTCATTAACATGAGCTTTTAATCGTGATTATTGTCCAAACTTCTCGTTGCATACGCGTGGGATGTTTATAATAGGTGGATGTACACAAGATGCCAAACACTTATCAGGCTTTCTTTGAACTTAGGAATATTTGGTCTATGGAAAAATGACTGTGACGCTAGTCTGGACTAGCATTTATTTAGTGGGGTCAAATTCATATAAGAGATGCAAATTTTAGCTTGATTTGAAAATATAGCAAGCATAATTATCTCAACACTCTTTAATATTTGAATAATTACATTACACCCTTTGTTGTTGAGGCATATTTATTTTTGGTACTAGGTTAAACATACTAATTTTTCCAACTTAGTACAATGTTTACTTTAAAAGAATGCAACCCTTGACAAAATTAAGGTCCCATGATTATATCTCCTCATTCCATGATGAAGAATATAGTTATCCTAGCTACCACACTAAATTATATGCCAAAAATATCCCCATAGCAACTCTCATGTTACTCAACTTATCGATTCTTTCCAAGAGATTTTAAAACGGAATCAAATCTTGCCACTTCAATATGAATTTCCATTGGAATGTGACAATTGGGGAGGAAAAAAAAAAGGCTCCATATATTTACACTGCTCTATGTAGTTTTTGCTATATGATAGTTCTGTGTTGTCATTTATTCATTCTTTTCAAGAGATTCTAAAATAGAATCAAATTTTGGCATCATTTGTCCTATGCAATTGTAAAACTATATTAATGTGCATATTCATATTCCATTTATCTATTATCTTTGTATAAAAATAAGATTTTAGATGTGGCATGAAATTCGACCTACATTTGGCTGCTCGATATAGTCCGAATCGACCCTTGTTCACAGTACCTTGGACACCTGGAAGCAGGATGGGTTTGTTACTTTCATTAACAATTGGATGCTTGACCTGATTCCCGATCAGTCGAATGCCTATGGGAAAACGGTGCGCAAGCTTCACCATGCCTTCGGTTTCACTCCGGTCAATCCATGGGGTCGATACTCCTTGCGCATGAACAGCTCAACTGCATGACCTCAACCCGTAGGGTCGATGTTCGGATCGACAGATGTCACCATCAAGCATTTATAATAGAGTCATTAAAGTGTAACTTGCCCCGACAAGCATTAAATGAACTCTATCATCAGATTCCACCGCCCATGGTAGGTAAAGTCCACTGTGGGCTAGCCAGCAGCGAATTGCAGCTATAGCATGCAAACCCGTCCCGTCGAGCAAAAGACTGATTAGACCCTGCCATCATTTTGTCTACTGATTCATCCCAAACACAAGTTGGAGGCAAAAAGGGGCTTCTACCAAGCTTCCTCATCAGCCATGCCTTCTATAAATACCATGTTCATTTATAATGCTAATTAATGCTTCTTCTAATGCTCCAACTACCTAAAATCCGCCTTCCCTTGTTCAACCTCACTTATTTATATAAATACTGCCTTAAGCATCGGAGGGTTTTAGCGGAGGGCATACTCCACGAGCCTAACGTGTATTCCATCTTGCAGGTAGGGCCCACCACTCGAATCCAATCGATTTGGCATGCTGAGGTGGACTCCAGCTCAACAGCTCCAAATCTCACCCCTATCAAAATTTAAAAAAATAAATGAGCTTTTAAAGTGATGATATCTAGTTCCTAACACTTAAATTCTAGTTAATTAAATTGAATTTATTTAATTTGTTGAAAAGTTAAGTAAAAGCACAAATTCAAGTACAGAATGAAAAATTGAAAAAATAATAACAATAATAATAATGGAAACACAAAAATATATTAGTAAATTGACAATGAAATCAAGGTAACAGATGTTAATGAACTACTTTATTTAAATGCGAGGACAACCGATGATAGAACATCAATCATATATTTCATTGAATTTGGCTAAGGATACATTTGTAAAATACATACTAATAGATATAATATTCAATTAAAGTACACATGCAATGATTATGATACACTAATATATCCTATCATACGAAATATACATGATATTGATATGATAATATAATCCTATCACCCATTTTACTCAATTTATCATCATTCCATTGTCATCCCAACTTTCAAATTAAACACCCCCTTGTTGATTAGTGGACGAATAATTACCATACACCTTTCTAAAATCTTGAAACATTAATAAATTTCCTGAATAATGGAGTATAATTGGTGAGCAATTATAATTATACATCACTTAAACTAATGCCAGAAAGTGTTATTATAATTATTCGAATTTCAAGAAGTATTTTAATAATTATACCAAATATCGGGAGTGTTCCAAGTAATTATCCTAATACACTTTAAGTGTGAGGGGATTATGTCTACCATCTTCGTCAATTTTTTAAAAGCTCAAAGTGGTGGTAGGAAGATTTTGTGGTGGCTAGAAGGTTATGCTTTGCTTCTTCTAACTATTTAATTCGTCTGTTCATTTTTATGATAAACACGTGGAGAAAATGGGAAAGATAACGATAGTTGCTGTATAACATGCTAGTAATTATACCCGTGCTTTTCGCGCATGTAAAATGTTACTAGGATAACGTTACTTAAATATAATTTATCTTTTTTAAAAAAATAAAATACGAAAACATTATGAAAAAGATTAACATGAATAATAAAAAATTATGTGACAACACAGAAATTACCACTGATAAGAACTATTAATATATTTTAAGCGATAATAACTTTTGGTTTGTCATTGTATAGTTTAATAGTGACAAAAAGAAGTGTTTTAAGTTGTAATTATAGACGATTAATGACATATGTATATTGAAAATTTAGTGAGAATGAAAATATTGTCACCTATGACTTTTATTAATAATATATTTTAAGTTACAATAACTTTTGAGTTGTCACTATATAGCTTAATAGTGACAAAAAATAGTATTTCAAGTTATCAATATAGACAATTAGTGGCAAATATATAATGACAATAAAAATTATCCCAAAAAATTGGTGACAATATTGTTATTGTCACTAGGTAGTTATTATATATATGTCATTAATTGCGAAAAGTGACAATATAAGCATAATTTTGTCACAATTGAGTTTGTTAAAGTTATTTTTTGTGACGAAATATAATTTTTCTTACTTTTTTTAAAGAACTAGTAATGATTTTAACATTGTTACTCAATTTTTTGTTACTTGTACGATACTTTTTGTAGTAAAATACATACAAAAATAAAATATAAATATATATTCAAAAATATTAAAATGATAAGGTGGCCGAGATTTGTTGCAGTCAGAGAATATGGAGTCATAACAGAATACTGTTAGTTAAAATGCTGGAGTGGTTGTAGCTATATATGCAAGATAAAATTGAAAATCAAAATTCAGTATCCAAAGAAACATCAAAAAATTCTTTTAATAATAATATGAGTAAGTATAGATAAGATATAGAATTGTAACTGAAATTCTACTCAAGGATACCCAACCCGTCCCACACGGCATGGGGTGAATTGAAAACCTTACCCATATCTGGGCAGGTAGAGTATGGTTCATTTCGTATTGCAGGGTGGGTTGGTTCGGGTTTAAGGTGAAAACTAGCCCCTACTACACTTTTATTTTATATATATATATGTATAATATTTATATATAATAGATTTATACACAAGATATATAACTTATATATCCTTAACAATTGTTCCTCTTTCTTTTAAGTTTTCATTTCTCTCTCACTATCTCCTCTTTATCTCAAGAAAAATTTATTGTATAACTTTTATTTTGATAAACTTTTTCATGTAGATTTTATTTTAAAAGAATGCATATTTCTTAAAAAATAATTTTATACTATTGTATAGTTAAATTATAATATTTCATTAATTATATATTGTATTTAAAATAATAAAATTAGAAAAAGATAGGGTCGTCTAGAGTGCGAATTTTGTTATAAGATAGAGTATGAGTTCTCAATCCTAGAACTTGCAGGTGCGCAGTCCATTGCAAAGCCTAGGTGTAGCATACGGCAAGTTAATATAAAGAGAAACTAAAGGATAGTGCATTCAATGCTTAGTAAAATTACATGAAACTCTTAAAGAAATTCCTTAAAGCACATATATACAAATGAAGCTAGTTGATTTCCAGCTAATGAAGACAATAAAATAGTTGTGAAGCCATTATTTAGTGCTGTGTAAAAAGGAGCAGCACTTAATTGTAGTGATGTTAACCTTGTCTATTTGGGGACAAAAACTTGCCCTCGTGGTGCAAGGAGCTTCTAGTCTTGGCTTGACGATTGACGTTAATGTTTCACAAACTTGACCAATCATTGTTTTGACCTTTTGAGCAAGTGTTGGGCCATTACTGTTTAGCTGTCCATTTGAGTGCAGTGTGAGTTATTGAATGAATATATTACTTGTCATAAAATAAAAGAGAGAAAATGTCATTAAGTTACCCGGACTATAAATGTTTTTACACCTTTCAACCTAATTAAAAAAAAAAAATATTTCACTTTACCATCTCAACTTTATAAAACTTTTACCTTACAACCTCAGTAAATTTTTTGGGAAATATTCCGCCGAAATATTAGCAAACTAGACACATGTGTGAATACTAAGATAGGAAAAGTCTTACTTTACCACCTAAATTTTGCAAAATTTTGCACAATGCCACCTACCGATGGAATATGTCTACCGGAAAATACTCTAAGGTTGCAAGTGAAAAATTTTGCAAAGTTGAGATGCAAAGTGAAATATTTTTTTGATTAGGTTACAATGTGCAAAAACACTCATAGTTTAGGTGGTTTAATGACGTTTTCTCAATAAAATAATGATATCATTATGTATATAGTAACGATACCTAATTTATTTGAGGATACTGATCATTAAAATAGAATGAGATGAGTTGGTTTTTACGCTGATGACCACTGCATATGGATATTAGCTTCAATACTTATGCATGTGGACTCTATAATTCTAACCAAATAAATCTTATTAGTTACCTACATTACTTCTCTTTATTTAAGGTATTCTAGCACGAGTTGATGTTAACATTAAGCTCTATAAGGTCAATTTCTTGGTAATTACACATGTTAGGTCAACCTCATTCTGACATGGTTCTGACTTTAAAATCTGAATTATCTATTCAGTTCATGTGGTACCTTCTCGTCATTAAGGTCCAATCGATGTCTAATTAACGTGATAGCTATTAGCTTGTTCAATAGTACGCTGACACGTGTACCCATTTTACTATTCCAAATTTAATGAAAACTTCTCTAGTTATTCCTAAATTACGTATTGGAGGACTTTTATTGCAACCTCACGAAGACTCTAATTAATTCCTCTGATTTCAAGTTATGTTACATTGTTGAAAAATGAGTAAAATCTCATTGCATGAAAGCGTATAAATCGTTAACTCTTTATAAAAAAATAAATTGACCAGTCCAAAATCAAATAGAACCTTAAACACTTGTAGTTTGTATGTTACTACACTACAAAAAATAAAGAAATTAGCGAGGGAAT
>JACFYI010001813.1:8572-26762 GCA_014898755.1 Handroanthus guayacan
CCCCCCCCCCTCAAAATTTTGAAATTCTTACTTTTACATATATAATGAAATAAACAAAAAATATCTAAATTTTCAAAAACCCAATACTCCACATAATTCCTGGCTCAGTCCTTGGCCACCTCAAGAGTGTCACTTAAGATCATTTGTAACCTAACATATTTATGTACCCATATAAGTTAACATTCATATTTTCAAATGCTCTAAACGCTCAACTACTTATAGGTCAACAAAATCAGTGAATTATGGTTGTTTCGATACACAATTTGCATAATCTGGAGACCTCTGATGTTTTCCTAAAGATAAAGCTCTAATAAAACCAAGAATGATACAATGTTGTATCTATAAATTTTAACATTCATGTGTTCTCAATCTTATTTTAGTTTATAGGCTACCTCTAACATCAATAAGGACACAAGAAATTCCAAAGAAAGAAGTCTAGATTGGTAGGTTAAGGACACAACTAACCGTGTAAATGATCTTCTAGAGATCCCAATGGCATGTACTCGTACACAAGAAGACGTTGATCGCCATCAGCGCAATATCCTATCAAGTTCACAAGGTTCGGATGGTGTAAAAGGCTAAGCATGAGAACCTCCACTAGAAATTCTCTATTCCCTTGAAGGCCGTTTCGGTCGAGCTGTTTAACTGCAACAACCTGCACAAGCAAACATTTCAATCATTATGTTTAATAAAAATGCAACGAACAACAAAATGAACGCACAAGGTGAATGAGAATTCAATGATTTTATTAACGAATATAACCTACTTGTCCCGTGCTTTCCAACCGGCCTTTGTAAACTCGTCCGAACCCGCCTTCACCAAGCAAGCACTCGGGCCTAAAGTTGTTCGTTGCTGCAGCAAGCTCACGAAATGTAAATGTTTGTGCGGCGATATGGGCTGTGGGCTCTTTTGGAATTCCTAGTTCCTTCTTTGAATGATCAGTACTATTCCGACCTTTCGACTTATCTAGAAAACATAAGGTAAAAGCCATCAGTTATCTATAAAAGGTAACCTTTTACAAGGTTAATACAATTGCAAAAGGAATTCCGTTTGTAATATGAAACTTGAACACTTTTCTCACTTTAAATCCTCAATCCACCTTTCAAAAAGTCAAGAATAATTCAAGATTTTAGTGCAACCATGCACCATTATCTGCAATCTCCTTCTAATCTTCTTCCTAGTTGCTATCGAATTCACGGAAAATATCGCAAGTTTTTGCCTCATCCTGCCTACTAGTGCAATGTCAAGTAGATATATAACAAATCCTTCAATGTTCCAAAATCCCACCTACGAATAAGTCATCTCGGCTTCTAATCCCACCTCTCTGATGGACGAATGAAAACTAGTTTTATGCATTCTTTCCTATAGCAAATAATAAAACATCTCCAAAACTTCGAATTAAATGCATAATTACACTAAAAATTTAGAGACAGCGGGTGTAGACAATTAAACAAGAACTATTAAGGTACAACAAAACAAGAATTAAACTAACAAACAACCCTGTTCTTTCTATGATTCAGAAACCACATGTCTCAACAAAAAATCATCAAAATCACCAAAAATTGAAGAAACCACAGATCAAGAAAGAGAACTAGATCTCTCTATCTTACCATCACAAGAAACACAAAGAAACAGCACAAATTCAACACATTCAGCAACACTTATCAATCACCAAAATGAAATTAAATTAACACAAAAAAAAAAGTAATGCTGAGTTATTTACCTGAACCCTCTTTAAAAGGCTCCTTTTTAGCCACTTCTTTCACTCCATTCTTGCCACTATTTCCTTCCTTGTTTGATGATTCAAAGCAAGGAAAACACCAACCCATATCAACTCAAAACAATGAACCCACCTCAAAAATCCCTCTTTATACCGATAAATATATTTTCATGCCCCCAAAATTCCAACGTCAAATATTTTCCTTTTTCTTTTTCTTTTTCTTTTTTTTTTTTTTTCCTTTTCAACTTTTTAATGAGCCCATCTCATAAAAATCCAATCTTTGAAGATTCTTTGAGAGATTTCTCACCACAAGTAACTTATGGATCATTTCAATAAGTTTAAGATTTTAGGCTTGCTTTAAGAAAAAAGCAGATCAACAAATCGAAGAAAATCTTGATTCTTCAAGAGAAAGGTAAAGGAAGAGAGAAAGCTAAACAAGAAGAGAAGAAACTGAATTCAATAAATATCATGAAAAAGAAAAAATAAATTATGCTTCTCGATGTGTGTCTTCAGCGGATGTGGGGAGCTTTTATATGTGAAAATAAAGAAATGAGATGGTGGTGAAAGTCAAAAAAGAAGATTTATTATCCTTTTGGTAATTTTAAATTCTGTAACAGCGAAATTAGGTGGACTTCTTGTCTGAACAATCTTCTCGGAGCTGCGCATTGTGTGTAATAAACTATTTGGATGACATGGAAGGTATTGACTTAGGGGCAAAATTGTAATTTCATACACCATTCATTTCAAATTGTTTGAATAGAAAAAGGATGAAAAAAACCCACCTTTATTTCAAAATTTTAAACTTGAAATAGCTATTTTGGAGGGCAAAAGTGGGAATTATTGACTAATAATTGTGTATACCTTTCAAAATAGTATTACTTTGCCACTTTGGCATTTAGATACTTTATTTTGTACCTTAGCACAAACGAGTAATGTCACTCTTATGCCAATAATAATCTTTGGGACAATGTATTGTGACCTAGTACAACCACATTATTGTACAAGTACTAATAAGACTTGTCCAATCACTTCTAAAAGATTTCTTTTACTATATGCTTTTAAAACACTACACCTAAAATTTTTAATGAAACTTTCATTCTTGAATAGGATAAATATGTGTAATAAATTGTTTTTGTTTTAACGTATACAAATCATCGCATATTTTGTGATTTATAGATCACAACATTTATTAGGAAAAGATCGACATGTGAGATCTCATTATGCAAGAAGTTATTGGTTCGAGTCTTTTTTTATAGATAATAACTAGTTTTTTCTATTGAATAGTAAACTTTAATATTTCTTGTCCCACCCAAGCCTTTTGACCATCTATTAGGAAATAAAATACTCTAGAATTTGCTATATATGTTAAGGCATTATTTTTATTTTTTTTTTTATTTTATGCTCCTCAAATTTAGTTTCATTCAAAGTGTGTGACATTTTGAGATAATTTATATTATTTTCTTTCAGTTGTAAATGTGTAGATAATGTACAACATTTTTAAAGACGTGCACGCCATTTTTATATAAGACATGACAAAAAATTTCACAAGAAATTCTCTACTAATCCACCTAATTGTGTAGCTTTATCCACTCTTAAACAAGTATTACTTATTTCTAAGTAAAAAGATTATTTTCATTCATTAAATCTTCAAATATTGTAGATGATTATACAATATATAAATGGAAAGAATTAAGATAATTATTCGTCACTCAATCCAATTTTTTCATAACACTTTAAAAGTTCTTCGGCAACCAACAAAATTCAACATTTTAAGCAAAAATAGAATTATGGAAATTTCCAATACATGAACTAAAACTAGAATATTAAAAATAGGGATATTTTTCTAAATAGTTTTGAAGTTTGACCTAATAACAAAACAAAATCATCATTGTAATTTGAGAAATTACAATAAAATCCCCATCTCTAATTCAACTTATATAAAATTTATCAATTCAAACAAATGCAAGGAAGAAAAAACCATAATAAATCTATCATAACAAGATGACAAAAAGAAAAAGAAAAAAAAAACAAAGAAAGAAAGAAAAAGTTGATAAAGGAGTCACAAAATCGCAAACAACATTATTTTTTAAAAATTATTATATTTAATGATAATGATCATGATATTTTATAGTACCAAAAATTAGCCTAAAACTTAATTAGGATTTTTACGTGCGCAAGTGGACTCTTGTTGGAGCACCGGCTAGATTGTCTTGGCCTGACACTTGTCTTATTTAACTTTTTTTGTAAGTCAATTCACAATTTTCTTTACTTTTTCTACTTTCTTTACTTTTTCTACTTTCTTTAATTTTGGGCTCAAATCAATATCTTATATTTGGCCAATAAATATCTAAAGTTGAAGTCTATTTGTGTGATGATTCATATCTCTAGAAGGTTCAATCACAATAAGAATCATATTTTATAATTTCAATCAAGAATGTATATTCTTGTAATGTCTTATTTTTGTTAGATAATCTAATTTCAAGTGATTATAATTTTTTTTTCTTTTTTGTTTTTCTAAGTGTAGTTGGTCTCCAAGATCATTTGAATAAATTATATTAAAAAATTATTTATTTGATTAATTGTATAGAGTCAACTAAGTAAAAACTAGACATATTGATTGAAAAAGAAAAAGAAGAATAATTAACTACATCGATGTTGCCCCTTTATTTCTTATTTCACTAGAAAAAAAATTATCAACCCAAAAAGAAATAAAAAAAGATAATAACTCGATCCCAATCTTGAATTCCTGTTAAACAATTTTTTTTCCTGTTCTAATGAAAAAGAAAAAGAACATGATACTAATTATTTGAACAATAAACTCTCTTTCTTATAGAAATACATATCACATGAACCCCCGTGCATTTATTCATATCAAAAATGAATTTAATAAGAGCACAATGTGCTAAATTTAAACGAAGAGTACTTACTCCCTTCACAATTTGTGACTCTACGACTATTACAGCAATGAACTCCGTAAAATACCAATCCTAGGATTCAAGCATTTAAAAAAAAAAAAAAAAAAAAAAAAAAAAAAAAAAAAAAATCTTCAAAGAATTACATTTCTAGAACCAACCAATTGAACCAAAACACACCAAAAAATGTAACCGAAAAAGGAAAAAAAAAAAAAGGAAAACCACTACAATGGAAAGTATATAAATTTCTTTATAACCACTAGCTTTAACTGCACACGTGATGCGTCTACATAAAATGATTGAAAAATAATTTATATATATCAAGATATGAAGAATGAACATTATTTCTATTTATATTTAATAATCAAAATATTATTATTATTATTATTATTATTATTATTAATTAAATTACTTACATAATCTAATATAAAGTTAGTGAGATTGTGGGTGATTATTATTAAAGTTAATGAAAAGGGGTGTTTTAAATAAAACAGTTGAAACTATACCAATTAGGGCCTCATACTTTATTAAAAGGTATAAATAATACTACAGACAGGAAATAACATAACCAACTTCCTTAACTACAATGTTTCACCAATAATCTTTGCAAGAACAATAGCCATCCTTAAAATGGTGAAACCTACTTCTGTCCCTAGCAATAATTTCCCTCTTAAATATCTTAGATATCAACTTTGTAGCAGAATGACAATTTCCACAAACTCTAAGGTTCTTAACAATCCTTAAGGTTGTACCTGGTTTTGTACTAATCAAACCAAAAGCAAGTGCCAACTTCTCACTATGCTGACACAAAACATCCTCTTTCCACTCTTCCTCGACATCATAGTAAACCTCAGACGTGTCTGATACATGGCCGGAAGCTTCTAGAAGCCTGTCAATTTCATCCAGCATTCGGTAGATTTCATCGCTCTTTGGATGTGTCCGATCACTGACAAGAAACTCGTGTACTACACCATCCACTTCGATGGAGGTCGAACCGGGTACTTTCTTCAACCCTTTGTCATTCAGAAGGGTTCGTATTCGTGCAACCTTGTCCCATTTCCCAGCTCCTGCATATATGTTCGACAGAAGTATGTAAGGGCCAGGATTATCAGGCTCAAGTTCGAAGAGTTTCTTAGCTGCATATTCACCCAACTCGAGATTCTTATGTATCCTACAAGCTCCAAGAATCGAACCCCATATGGCTTCATCTGGTTCCATTTCCATGCTTTCTACTAATGACATAGCTTCTTCGAAAAAACCTGCTCTCGCTAAAAGATCGATCACACATCCATAGTGTTGAAGTTGAGGGGAAATGTCATAATCGTTGATCATAGAGTTGAATATTTCACGACCAAGATCGACAAAACCTGTGTGACAGCAAGCTGATAAAAGACTAACGAAGGTAATGTCATCTGGTATGAATCCTTCTTCAGCCATTTCCGAGAAAAGCTCAATAGCCCTATTTGCATTCCCGTGCATTGCTAACCCTGATATCATGGCGTTCCACGAAGCCAAACTTTTGGTTTTCATACTGCCGAAGATCTGTTTCGCAACTTCAATGTTTCCACATTTAGCGTACATATTAATGAGGCTCGTCCAAAGAGTCTCATTTGGGAAGTCATGATAGTACTTTTTGATATAAGTATGTATCCATTTACCAAGATCAAGGGCTCCCAAATGGGCACAAGCTGGAATAACGTGTAATAATGTTATATGATTGGGCTCTACCTTATCTAGCTGCATTAGATGAAAGATCTCGAGAGCTTCTTTGTATTTGCTCATATATGTATAACCACCAATCATGACGTTCCATGAGATAAGATCTTTCTCTCGTATACCATCAAACAAGCTCCGTGCCATGTTAAGATCACCACACTTAGCATACATATCAACCATTGCATTAACAAGTTGAAGATTTGAATCCTGCCCCTGTTCCTCGATCCAAGATCGAACCCAGTTTCCTGTTTCAATTGCACCCACGTGAGCGCATGCAGAAAGAACGCTTACGCATGTGCTCACATCTGGAGTAACTTTTGCTTTCCTCATCTCGTTAAACAAACTCAAAGCCTCATCATACATACCAATTTGAGCATATCCCGATATCATGGCATTCCATGACACAACATCTCTAATGGGAATTGCATTGAATAACTCACGGGCTTTATCAATATATCCTCTTGATGCGTATCCTGTGATTAATGCTGTAAAAGATACAGCATCTCTAAAATCACTCTTATCAAACAACATTCTGGCATCATCTAAGTTCCCATGCTGAGAATACATGTTAATAAGTGAAGTATGTACATATACATCCTCTTCAAGCCCAAATTTAAACACATGGCCATGGACTTGTTTCCCTGCATCTGCTGTCGAGAGCTTTGTGCAAGATTTAAGAAGAAATGGGAACGTGTAAGAATCGGGTTCTAGACCATCGAGTAACATATTTACATAACAACGTAGAGCTAAACTCGAGAAAGAGCTTAGAGAATATCCACGAATCATTGTGTTACGTATGACATGATTGGGATTGTGAATGGAGTCGAAGATTGACATGGCATAAGAAAGGCTACCGTAAGGGCTCAGGGCACAAAAATCAACTAGTTTGCTTAGTGCAAATTGGGTGTTGTGGAGGCCGAATTTGATGAATTGAGCTTGAATTTGCTTAAAGCTTTGGAGACTTCTGCATTTGGAGAGGAGAGAAATAGAGGGGTGGATTCGGAGGAGATCGTATGGTGGGTCTGAGGAGGAAGGCAGGAAATGCAAGAGATTCGAGGACGCCACTACAATAGCCATATATGGTTTGTACCAAAGGAACGATAACTAACACCTTAATGTCACCACATAACACCGAGTTTTTAAATTCCCTACAAAAGCAAAATAATGACATGATTAGGCAATAACATCCTGACTTTGCTAAACAAATAATGGTACTATAAGCACTACTACTATGCATTATTGTCCTAGGGAAGTCTTCATCAAACTCCAAATAACAAAAGCTATGTGGCTATAAACCTCAAAATCCAAACAGGGCATTGTCCTTGAAGCAAAATTTTCTTCATATGTTCCAAGCTCAATATATAAGAACAATTATGGCTTATATCTTGCTGGAGGGAATTGAAAAATTAAATAAAAAAAAAAAAAGAACTTTATGCTTTCTTTAAAATACTTAATAAAAATATACATAACTTGTAAAAAATATAACATAGTCTGCAGAACCAACTAGACATATATCAACGAAATTCTGATTAATATGAACAATTTTAGGGAAAATTCCAATAGCAAATTCCCAAATTCCAATAGTTTCTAGAAAACCCAGAACAAAATCTTTCGCCAGAAAAATACAACAAAATAAACGAATTTCAGCGGCTAATGAAGAAAATATGGGCATTTATCTGCACATTCCAGTAGTTCTACTTAATCTCAGCGAATTCTATAACCTTCAGCACGTAATAATGGGAAAAAAATGGTGATTAAGTGAGTTTGAAGGGCTTGGTAGCATGAATTCCAGCAATTAATTTCTCATTATGAAGAAATATCCAAAAATCTCAGCAATTAATTACAAAAATAATCACGGGTTTCAACAATTTCACATCCCATTTCAGTAATTTCTAGCAAATTTTCACTAAATTTCACAAGTAAAGAACAGAAAAGGAGGTACCTATTGGAGACCAAATGTGAGTGTTTTTCACTGAGCTTGAAGTGTATCTGTTTTGCTTCGTTTAACTGAATTTCAGATATGATGAAGTCGCGTTTCGAGAAGCAGCGGCGACTTTGGACCATGAACAGCAATTTCAAAATTCAAAATATTTGTCTTATTTCTATACCATCTTCTATGTGCGCTGGTAGTCTAGGACACTTGGGGATAAATTCTAATTTGAGTGATGCAATTATATGCTAATTTCTTCTTGCTAGTGAAAATTACACCTTTGAAATTTTTTCAGAGCAATCTTTAATCTGCTATTTATTTTTGTAGTCTTTTGAATCAGTTTCAAGTTGTCACAAAATTAGCGTACATTCATCTAGCATCTTTTTATGAAGGGGTTAAAAATTAGATAATTTCATATTATAAGTATTATGCACAACATACAATTTTAACAAGACCGTTATCGTCAAATCAAGTCCTCTCCTTTTAATTGACTGTTGAATTTTTTGTTTTGTCTTGTTCTTTTCCTTTTTACGTGGTTATGACGGTGTTATAGACATGCTATTAGGTCAGATCTCGACCCCAAAAAAAGATTTCGAAATTTAGCATAGTGCGATGACATTTGTGGTCTGCAAGGATGGCATTTGAGGTCCACTCACGGTGCCCCCATAGCACGATTCCAAGGACCGAATCCGTCTCACAAAGAGCTTCGTTACCATATATTTTTGTATATCATAACCCCTCTCTCATCAATAGTTATAGTTTTATTCTACCAAAATAGGCTTCGCTGACATGTTAACATGGACTTTATATGCCTCAAATTTCCCCAAATAGTGTCCGATCTAAGCTTAGAAAAAGTTTTAAAATTTAACACAATAATGAAACCGAGTCTTGACATATGGTTTCTTGATGAAATTAAGGTAAAAAATCATTCTATATGAATAAAACTCAACTAGGGTTTTTGAAAAAAGTATGCATTACCAAGAAAACAATGGAATTTAGGTCTATCCGCGAAGCCCTCACAGCACAGCCATGAGAGCACACATCCATCTCACAAAGAGCTTCACGTGCATATATTCCACGCCTCGTAACTACTCCCAAATCAAAAGTTATGACTGTTCTAATCGAAATTAAGGGTATTACCGTTAATTTTGAAAATCCATTTTTGATTTCGTAAGGATTTGTCAAATTGAATAGTCAACTCAATCATTGGGTGTGAGAATGAGACCTAAAATCAAATAGAGTGAGATCATTGGGTAATCCAATAGAAATCTTTTGTCGTTTAAATCAAAATAGGCCATGATAATTCAATAGTCCGATAATAAAACCGCTAAAATGTAATAATATGTTCCTTTATTTGAATCTAGTTGGAGATATTTCTACTATTTGGCAAATGTTACCGATTGCTCAATCTAAGGTAACGTACTTGGAATGAGTCCACGTATCATTCATCAACTGCCCTCATTTTTCTGTGTACTGCTGGCCGAGGATAAATGCAGAAATCTTGTAGTACTTTGTAATATTTTGCAAATAGGGAAACTTTTTGGGACAATCTAATATTTTGTACATTTGGGGCACTATCACACTTCATATGAGAGCAATGTAATACGATTCCAAGCCGAATATAAGCTTAGATGAAACTGCTTTTACTTTACTATTTTGTGTAGAGCACATGGTGTTGTTGTGCAAAGCATATATTCATAGAATAAAAGCATTAAAACAAGCATTTATGAATAGCTAAAATTATATATAAGAAAGCAATAATATCCTCTCTTGAGAGACAAACTATAGTGATCAAAGAATCTACATATAACTTTTTTGTGATAGGGTCATTGAATCACACAAACCAAAAGAGGTCTAGGTTTGTTTTATCTTGATCTTTTTAGCCCAACATAATTTTTCTTAAGAGAATCAAAAGAATTGAAACAAAAAAAAAGGGTGTATGCCCTAGGAGTCTCGAACAGTCACATGCATTACTAATTACAAGCTAAAGAATTGGTGGGATCAAGTGATTTTGGCTTCTTCTTTTTTTTTTTCTCTTCTTTTTAATCTTGAACATTTCCCCATAATTTTCACTGAAGAATCAACAAGCACATAGAAGGTTTTTGACATTGCTTTTGGAATTAAGTAATTTTTGTTTAAGAAGTTATGAAGTTAGTAAAAGCGAATAAATAAAAGGTGGAGATTGTTTGTAATGCTACAAAATGATAGAAAAAATTAAGTGTGTATTTGCAAAAATAAGTGACTTTTCATAACTTTAAAATTTTTAAATTACCATTTGACAATAAAAACTATCCTTTGATGGAAAAGTTGAGGCAACACTTTGAGATTATTATAGATTTCAGCTTAATTAGGTTTTCCCCCCTACAAGGACAAAAGTGATCACTTTATCAAACATTTTATGAAGCACTTCAAACAATTCAAGTATTGGTCTTTAACATTCTAGTAGATCTAGGCTTAGGATTTCCCAAATAAAAGTCAAGATTACTTTACCAGATACTCTACAAAAAGTTGAAGAAACGTTCTTAGATTTTAGTATGTTTTTTCCTCGGGTAAAAATCATGATGTAATAAAACGATACTCTATAGATCACTTTTCAACAACTAAAATTTGAAAAATTGATGACAACTTAAAATACAATCAAAACTCCCTAATACTTTTTTCCTTTCCTTTTTTTTTTTTTTTTTTTTTGTGGTGGAAAAGAACTAAAACGCAATCAAGATCTTGAATGTCCCAAGAGTCTTCATGAAGTTTCACATAAATGTGACAACACTTAGAAGAATATGTAAGAATGCATCGAGTGTCATTTCAGTTTGGTTTCTGTTATCGAAGAATATATTCATTCATTCATTCACAGAAATTAATGACATCATCTTCCGGAATCACTTTAACTGGAGCCAGGTATGTATTTATACATACATGTGTGTGTGTGTGTGTGGAATTTCAAAGTTGATTCCAAACCATGCATGCATGCATTTGTTTTGTGCACTAATCTGGATAGCTCAGAATCTTCACATTTTGGCATTTAAGGCTTGTGGCCGGTGATTCTCTTCACCGGCTTTCTCTTTCTTTCTTTCTTTCTTTCTTTTTCATTCTCATTTTCTTTTTCTTTTTTTTTTCTTTTTTTTTTCCCGCTTGCTTATAACAAAAAGTTAATTGCTTATACGTTTAAGGTTAATTATCAAAACTCCTACGATTTGTATGTCTATTAAAAAAAAGGGTAAATTGCAATTTAGCCCCATGTAAAATAGAAAATGTGTGAAAATTCCCTGTGAAAAAATAATAAGGGTTGAAACGTCTTGTGATTTTAAAAATTATGCTGCACACCACCTCCATTAGGCATGAAGGCTTACTCGTGTGTTTTGAAGTTGATTTTGTTATTTGGACCTTTGCAATGTCATTTTTGCTCTTAGTAATACTCAAAACATTTGATTTATTACTTGAACTTCCTCCGGTTAAAGAAAGAATTAATGGGAGAACAAAAAATTTTTAACAAGATAAAGGAAAAAAAATAATTGTGATTAAGTTTTAATGCTTCTGGCATCATATGCTTATTAACAAAGGGCAAAATTGATATTTTATAGGCCAAAACAATAAAATCACCTTCAAAATACACGAATGAGCCACATTGGCCTCATGAAAGAGAGTGTAAATGCATAATTTTTAAAATTACAAAAAGTCTCAATGTCTATTATTTTTTTATAGGAGATTTTCTGCATATATCCTATATATCTTATGGGGGGATAAATTGCAATTTAGCCTTAGAAGAACTTTTTTATGTATGGAAAGTAAAAATATCACTTGTCTCTATCTTACTAGCTGACTATATTACAGCAGTTGCCGATGTCAGCCAAAAAGTAATTTAAAGCTTACTTTTATCCTCATGGTACTGTTCAGCAAATATGTTGAGACAAACTGTTGATCACATAGGTTGAAAAGTAAATTTAAACTTATTTTTATCCTCAAAGTATTGTTTAGTAAATACGTTGAGACAAATCATTGATGCATTCAAAAAGTCATTGAAAAATCCATCTTCACCCTCGAAATATTGTTTAGCAAATATGTTGAGATGAAAATTTTGATTTTTTTTCATCTGTTACACTTTTAATTTTTATTTAATCTTTGAACTTTTCACCATTTAAAATATATATTGTTAAATTCTATCAGTTTCAAAATATGTGTCTTAATCGCAAACAGTATTTGCGAAATCTATAGCGATAGAATGAGTTTTTAATTGTAATCACTCCAAACCTCATTTCAATTGTGGCAATTAAACCTACACTTCATCCATAAAAAAATTTAGTCAAATTAGAAAAACAACTAAGGAAAACCACAAAGTTATACTCATAAGTACATTTGTTCATTATCTCCATCATATGATGCATTCAAGACTACATCAAACACTCTATGATCACATATACCTCCTCCATACATGTACATATTATTTTCCGAAAAGGCCGCACCTAGAAAAGCTGAAAAAGAAGAAAAAGGCCAAGAAAATTGGGTAATTTGCATTTTACCCTTTGAAAAATGAAATAGGCAGGAATCCCCGTGGAAAGAAAGAAGTAAGCACCAACCCTCCCTGTATGTCTGAGAATGAAACTCGTTGTGACCCACGAATGGAGTTATGTTTCTAAAAGCACAGGTTAGCATAATGCTTTTTTTTTTTGGAGCATTTCTGTCCGTTTCGTCTTTCAAAATGGGTAAAATGCAATTTTCCCAAGAAAATCACTACAGTAATAGCCTTAGCCTTCTTCCTCCCAAATTTCTCTTCACATTTTCACTACTAATTAAAGCCATAAAGCTCCAGCTTCTTTAAGCAGCTTTTTGAGAGAGCCATTAAGCTGAAGAGTCATGACAGTATCAGCTGATCCAATAAGCTTCCCACCAATAAACACTGCAGGAACAGAAGGGCTGCACCCTAGTTTCATTAAAGCCCACTCCATTTCTCTTCCTTTTATGTCCTCGTCGATCTCGTGGATCAAAGGGCTTACGCCTTGTTCGTAGAAGAGTCGTTTGATTGCATGGCACATGCAGCATGAACTCTTGCTGAAGATTACTACTGCTTTTTGTGATGAGATTTTTGCGATACGTTCCATCGATGTAGAATTGAGTTTGAAGAGTTAATTTCGTTGAATGTGTGTGTATGTATCACTAGAGGGATGAAGAAAGAAGTTTTTGTGATGTGTGATGGACTTGTTGGGGAACTTGGTGGGAAATGGAAGTGTGGGTTTGGAATTTATAGAGGAAAGTTAAGATGGTTTATTTTGGATGTTGTATTTCGATCAATGTATGTTTTTGGCTTTTGGTCTATTGTGGAAATGTGTGTCAAAGTATCTTGTATTTGCAACAATTTTTTTTCTTTTTTTTTTTTTTTTGGTAGTGGAATAGAGAATTCTATTCGGGTGATTTGGGTGTTGGAATTTGTCCTAGTTAAGAGGATCGAGCCCGATAGTTTGACTCTGAAATATTTGCAAGAAACAATTGTGGTAGCTTTGTTTGGCTAAGAAACGATTGTGGTTGCTTTGTGGGCTCAAAGAAAATTATTTGACTCTCAAGTTTGTCACGTATCCAAAAAAAAAAAAAAAAAAAAGACTCTCAAGTTTGTTCAAGCCCCGAACGGTTAGGGTCGTCACTGGGTAGCACTACAAAAAAATCTATTTTTAGTGACAAAAAAATGTATGACAATCTAAAAATTGTTATTAATTATAGGTTTTAAGTGACAATAACTTTAATTGTGTAACTAATTATATAAGTTTGGTGACAATATTTTAACTATTGTCACTATATAGCTTATTAGTGACAAAAGATAGTGTTTTAAATTGTCACTATAGACAATTAATGACACATGTATAGTGACAATCTAGTGACAAAAAAATTTTCACTATAATTTAGTGACAAGATTTTCATTGTCACTAGGTAGTCACTATATATATGTCACTAATTGTCTATAGTGACAATATAAATACATTGTTGTCACTATTAAGTTTGTTAAAAATCTTTTTTGTGACAAAATGTGATTTTTTATCACTATTTATATAGAATTAGTAATAATTTTTATATTGCCACTCAATTTTTTATCACTTTGGTTATTTTTTCTTGTAGTGTAGGTTGAGCAAAAAGCCTGCGCTATTCAAAAAAGTTCGTTTAGGGTAAATGCAATTCACCCCCCGTGAAATAGAAAATGGGCAAAATTCCCCCTGCGAAAAAATTATAGGCATTGAGATTCCTTGTGATTTTAAAAATCATGCATTTCACCCCCCTCCATTAGACAATATGTGCTTACTCTTGCATTTTGAAGCTAATTTTGTTATTTTGGCGTTTACAATATCATTTTTGCCCTCTGTATATAATGCTTATTAGCATTAAACTTAATCACAATTGTTTATTTTTCCTTCTTTTTCTTTTTCTTGTTAAAAAATTTTTGCTCTTCCATTATGTCCTTTAACCAGAGGAAGTTCAAGTAACAAATTATATGTTTTTGGGTTTTTTAAAGAGCAAAAATGACATTGTGATGGCCAATATAACAAAATTAACTTCAAAATGTGAGAGTTAGCACACATTGCCTAATAGAGTGGGGTAAAATATATGATTTTTAAAATCACAAGGGGTTTCAATGCCTATTATTTTTTCATGGGATTTTTTGCCCATTTCCCATTTCACAAGGGGGTAAATTGCAATTTACCCAATTGGCTTAGGACCCAAAAATGATCAAATCTGGAGAGTAAAGACAATAGATTGCATACGCTAAAAAAATGAGTGTATTTCTCATATTAATAATAGGCCCGATTGATGACATAGGGTGGACACGTGGTCTTTTCTTGTTGACGCAATACCAAATACTATTTCAGGTTAGGATCTTAAACTAATTAGAAGGACATGCATCCTCGCTTCATTAATGACATATCGATAATTTTGCAATGTCTACATGACAAATTATGATGATAGTTATTTATTTATGCCACGTCACATGGCTTCTACACTAAAACTAATTATTTAACCGAAAGGAGAAAAATGGATTTGCAAAAGGATGAAGGTTCTTTCAGATATTTGGATAGATGCTAAAATAAATCAATCCCTAATTTGAAATGACATCTGTGGTTCATTACATATTATTTCAAAGTTGTTCTTGGAATCTCCAAGGACAAAATTATTAATAAATAAACAGATAAATCTGTCACACTTCACCTAAAGTAGATTCACATTTTAAAAAAAAAAAAAAACAATATTCTTTTTCAAGAGAGACAGAGAGAGAGAGAGATATATATATATATATGGTCCGATACAAGTTTTTCATCTCCTTTTCCTGTGGATACAAGGGCTGTTACGTGCTAACTCGTGATTGTGTGAGAAGAATGTCAACTTTGATATTGCAAGAAAATGATAGATAAGAATCTGATCAAGTTATGACACACACTTGCATCAGCTGATGCTGAAATGCACAGAAAGTGCTTTAGGACATCTTGAATTTGTTTAATTTTAAGTGAAAATTACAAGTGATATGGACTATGATTTGTCACAATAGTTGTGATAATGGGTTCATCATACATCATAAAACAAAATCCTCAAAGGGATTAGACATGACTTATCGAATTCATCTACCCATTTTTAAGAAAATCTGCTTGTGATTGAGTTCGGGCATCAATTAAGAGATATTGAGATCTTGACAAAATATGTGATCGAAGTTGTTAAAAGTTCTTAGCGAAAACTCTCTAATGCTTACATAAATCAGGGTTTTGAATAGGAGTAAGGATAGTAACGGAGCGGGAGCGGGATGAGTAGGTAAAGTACAACATTCGCCCATCCCATCCCCATCCTCATCCCATTTACGAGGATAATTTGCTTTCCCATTCTTGTTTCAGCATGGTCCTTGTCCCCTGTTGGATCCCGATTTCCCACTAAGCCCATTCCCATTTTCCATTCCTCACTCCCATTTTGGAAATATTAGTGTTAGAGAGCTTATTCCATAATTATCCTTGAAGTACAATTAAAATTAATTAAATGTACTCTAGTAAGAATAAAAAAGTATTTTAATTACGGGAATACAAGAAGGGGGTCCGGGGGGACAAGCATGTGATTTCGGGAATTTGTATCTAAGAAATAAAGACTAGTTTAAAGAAAAAAATTTTCCTATTCCCATTTTTGTCTCCTTTTGTGGTGGTAATGCAAAAATTCTCGCCATCCTTATTCCCATTTTTCCCCATCCTTAATATCCTCGATGACGCGGATCCTTAGCGGGAAAGGAAAATCCCTGCTCCATTGCCGTCCCAAGGTAGAAGGCCCAAAGTTGATCATTAGTAAAGCAGGTAGTATATATAATTATATATATAAATATATGATTAAGAATGTAGGAAGAGCATGTATTTATCTCGTTTGGATGGTAGGTATTTATAGTGTTGACATAACCAACTCCATCAAGCTTCAAATAATGGGTCAATCGAGTTAGATTGAATACTCACTAAATCAGTATAAAAAAAATATCCAGACCCGTAAAGTGTTTGGATTTTTTTATTAAGAATATGGATAGATGTCATTTCACCTAATTACCCGCAAAGTTAAAGAATGATATTATTATACCCCCTTTATGTGAAATGGCAACAAGAAGAATCATGTCCAGAGAATACTAGCCTAACCCAAGATGCACCATCGGATAGGGCAGGAGAAAACATTTTTGGATGGCCCTATCCACTTGAAATTTTGATTCGTTTTTTCATCTTAAATGGAATGACTGTTTAGCTACAAATTTGAGAATGTAATCTCTTCTTCTCCTTTTCTCTATGAACTTTCTTGGTTTAAGAACAAGAGAGCAAAATATGGATGAGTTCATGTATATAACTTATCTCACTGATTCCTTTGATGACATGAAACCACCATAAAAGAAACATTCCTATTCATCACATACATACATGTAAGAAAAAGATATTCTTTTTCTTTCTCCAAATTGTGCAGCCCAATACCCCCTTTTTTTTAAATATTTTGAATTCTCTACTTTAAAATGGTGTTAAGCACTGGATATTGAATGGATAGTTGAAGTTAGACGTTGGTCGGATCAAGTCAAACTGGTTTATCCATGTTGTGTTTCTCATTAACTGTTTGTTAAGAAAGAGTTCAAACACGTAGAGACTATGGAGTATATCTTGTATATGTACCATAAGTTGTTATTGAATGTGATTGCAAATTTGTATATTTTTTAACGTCATAAGTTGGATCTCATAAACTAACTCATAAATGAATCCTATGTTTAAATATCAAGTGAATCCACTTCCAATTGGCTTATGAGCCAGGGACAAAATACTTTGACTTCTTATGATTAATTTTTTGCAACCAAAGTGAAGTCATTCCCTACTCATGCCAAACATGCTAGTTTAAATTAATTTATAAATATTCAAATTTTTATCTATGTCGTTTAATAGTTATTAAACAAATTGGATTGATTAATGGATGACTCAAATTCAATTAGATCAATTGCATAAGTTTTGTCACATGGCAACACCTATAAAGACTATGGGGTCAAACATAACGAGGTATACATTAATCTTAAACCATCCAACATTTTCTCTTCAGCTTTCCTTATATGAATAGACCACTGTCCACTGCTTTGAGCATTGTCACTATATTTTCAAGGGAATCCCAAGAACCTTAATGACTTTCTTTGATTAATTTGAGCCCAGTTCTCAATCCTAAGGGTACTAAAATGATGTAGCTAGTTAAGTTGCATTCTGTTCTTGTTTAACTCTCATAACATAATAACCCACAAAACAGGGTTATTCAATTTACTAATCTAATAACATTAGAATTTCATAAGCTCAAAAAGTGCCACAAATTCATAATAGTTCCCAAACTCGTTTCATTTAGTTAACTAATGGACTTTCCAAAGCTAGACATCATGATCAACTAGAGTAGAAACAAACGAAA
>JACFYI010001813.1:26937-54134 GCA_014898755.1 Handroanthus guayacan
TGATCTTTTTTCGGATATTTCAAAGCCAAAGTGCTCCAGCATCTTTAAGCATCGTCTTTAACGTTCCATCAAGGTGAAGCGTTAATATGTCGTTAGATGAGCCCACAAGTCTCCCACCAACGAAAACTGCTGGAACGGATGGATTACAGCCGAGTCTCATCAGGGCTCGTTCGATTTCCTTTCCATCTTTAAGCTCATCTAGCTCATATACCATAGGGCTCACCCCTTGTTCATAAAATAGCCTCTTGATTGCATGGCACATGCAACACGTGCTCTTACTGAAGATCACGACGGCCTTCTTTGAAGCAAGTTTTACAACAGTCTCCATTGATCAGACAAAAAAGTGTGACCAAAAAAATTTGTAAGGATTAAGACAATATAGGGAAGTGATGAAAGTGAAGAGGTTGTTGATGGGTTTGAGGTTTAGATTTGGTGATATTTATAGTTGGTAGTGAAGATGTGGCTTGTGTGAGTTTTGAATTGTCTAAGCAAATTGATGCAAAGGGGATTGAGGAAAAGGGTCAAAATTCCTTGACATCAAGAATAGATGCTATAATGATGTTAACCTTAATTGGTTTGCTTGATATGTTGAGTAAGTTCAGACAAGAATTTTTTTAGGTAAATTCTTACTAGATTCATCCTAATCGGTTTATGTTGATGTGGGCAAATTATATAATTACCTTAAATGCCCCTTCAAAATTGGGTAAAATGTTTGACTGTGATTCAGATGTGGGTCGGATCAAATCTACCCGACACGGCCCATGGTAGATTATTCATAAAAAATAGTTCAACTTAAGCCTGATCATTGATCCGACCCAGTCCGTGTGTGTTAATACTCTGATATTTTATTTCCAATTGCCTTCAAATTGAATAAATCACACTGACTTGAGCATCGGGCCTATGCAACTCCAGTACGTCAACCCTGAGCCTAGTAGATAGCATAACAGGATCTCGAGAGGTAACCATCCTGTAACTATTTTAAAGAATCAATCATGATCCCAAATTACATCGAGTGATAAACTTTAAAGTTCAAATTCCTTTAAATCAAGTGTACAAGTTGTAACGATCTTAACCACAAGTGGCTTCCTCAATAGTTTTAGTAGTTTCAAACAAGATTTCTTGAGATAAATTCTCATTGGATTCATGCTAATCTCCTAGCAAATAAATATGTTACAAATGAACTTTCAAAAATTGGGAAGATATGGAGCCACAACAATGACTTAAAAAGATATTCTAGCTAGAAAAGTAGAGAAACTGTTGACTGGATGCAAAATTCTAGAAAAAGCACTTAGATTGAAGAATGATGCTACACAATTCTTGAGAGAAAACACTTGCTCATCTCTCTTTTGATGTCAAAATTTTTTTAGCATATTCCCAAAGGCTGACTTGTTATGGATAAATAACATGATAATATGAGAAAAATTGAGAAAATAATTTAGGATAAAACTTAATTAATACACAATTTATGTGGTTTGGATAATTGAATTCATTGTATTAAAAAGATTAATATCATGAATATTTGTGTTAATTTCTCTTACCAATCTTGTCGCGGGTGACTTACATGTGCCATGCATGTGATTGATGTACAATTCAAGAAAATTAACGAACATAAAATAAGTATAATGACATATATTTTATGATTAGTTGAACTCAACTAAATTATATGTGTCGACGAAGAATTTTCCATTGTTATAGTTGTTAAATAAAGTTCCTTATTCGTAACTTGTATCCTTAGTTGTGTTTCTCATGTGTTAGTATCTTATAATTTTGGTAATATAAATACTTTTTTGTTTTTTTTTTTCTTCTTCTTTTTTTCTTTTTTTAATTTAGATTAAAACAAATATATTTTCCCTCAAATATTACATATTTTAAGTTTTTCTACCCCTTTTAATTCTTAACGTACAACTACAGTATTGAAATTTCAAATAGAATTGCTACATATATATATATATATATATATATATATAAACATTCAAATTCAGATAGAAAAAGTAGACATGCCAAATTAATACATGCTTTTTTGTCTAATATATTCAAGAAGATAATGAAATTTTATTCCAGTAAATAAAAAATTCATCACATAAAGAGCCGAAAGTTTGATCTCGATACTGATTTCATGCAATCTCATCAAAAAGGAATCATATAATTTCCGAAAAAATCTTCAACAGGATTTTGATAGAATATTAATAACATATTATAATGTTGGAACCTGCTTTATTTATTAATTAATTAATTTTTTTCAGCTTCTCATCAAAATTAATTAAAATATATGAAGAGGGCACCTTTAAAAAGTTTGTCAGCTTTTCTTGTATTTTTTTTTTATTTTCTTTTTTTATTGATATTGTCCTTTTTTTCGCTTGTAGCTTTAGAAATTGCATGGAATGCTGTGAACCACCTTCGTGTCCCTTTTCCGTACTAAAGGTAATTTTCTCCACGTCCATCCTCACCATACTAATATTGTTAATTAATTTATCTTGAATCTTATCTATGTATTTCTAAAATATTATTGGTTATTAATGAAGAAAATTCCATATATATATATATATATACACGCAAAATCTTGACATTAATGCATCTAATTAATTAATTAATTGAAATATTGAATGCAAGATATGTCTTGATAATTAATAGGGTTGCAGTACCGTAAGAGGAACAGTCTTATAAAGCAACCCTTGGGACGGCAGTAGTTATGATGAGAGTCATCTTATATAAAAAAATAATGTGGATTTATTAATGTAGTATTATTTTATGATTTGATATTCAAATGGGAGCAAAGAGACTCAATGTTAGCATTATATGTTCTTCAGTTCGTGTATGTGGGAAGGAGAAAAATTGTTTCCAACAACAATACTACTTTTGTACCAAAATTTTGTACATGATCATCTTATCTCAATATAATATGGGTTTACTTATTAATGTGGCATAATCTTTATGATTTGAATGAATATACCTAATATAGATATAATAATTAATGTTTTACATTGAGTGAGTTTTTTTCTTGGATCCAATCAACCTTAATTCAAGATTTACAAGAATTTGAATATCTTCAGTGTTATTTATTTGTTCAGTGGATGGCCACCTGTTCTCTTGATCGCCTCTTATGCTTGAGTGCTTCTTCGACGTCCGCTGCAGCTGTCTTGGCCGCCTTTGCTCTATCTTCTGTAAGTTTTTTTCTTTCACAAGTCTATTGGTCAGCAATACATTGGGTTATGGTTTTTACTGCATCACCATGCAATACTTAATTACAGAACAAACAATTCCACCCCATTTTCTGCTAATAATTTCAATTCTCACTATTAAACTTGTGTTGGCTATGTATTTAAATTGTGTTGAGATTGAATTTCATTGTGATATGGTATCAAGGAATATTCGTATATAATATCCCAACAAAAATTCAACTTGACTAAGACGAAGAAAATCTTAATGTTTAAATTGTACAAAACAAGGGGTGCACCTTTAAATATCACCATTCATTTGATTCGTTCTTTTACTAAGATAATAAAAGTTGTGAATTATTTACATTAAGATGAAGTACAATAGAATTTCATTTTTTCACACCTTATCACGAATTTGGTCTCTCCATTAATCATTATTTCAACGTCACTAAAAGCGTTAATATGGTTAGAAAGTATATGAAGGTAGTAAGAGGATTTAACCAAATTCAGAGATCATACGAATCGCAACTTTACAAGAATTGGGCTTTTGTAACACAAAATAGTACTCAAATTGATTTACAAATAAAATCCTACCCATATTTATGGTTGTCACGACGGTGAAGATGAATTTAATCAAGAAGCTCTTGGCAGCAATCCAAAATCTTAGTACATATCGAAAATTTTCTACAGATACACTTCCTTCTCTACAACCTTTAATAATTTTCTATATGAATTTAATTCATTTTAGAAACTTCTACAAGTTTCTACAGTTCTCTTAAGATATCCAACAACCTTTGCAAGGTTCTTTGTACCTTACACGTGAACAACATAAGACCTAAGAATATGATTTATATGGTTTGTACCTTGTCCGTGAACAAGGCAGGCCTAACAATATGATTTTGCAAACCAAAACCACTTTCCAAGTCATAATCATAAGCACATAACATCATCAAAAGACATCCCATTTCAGATATAAATTTAGTAACCAAGAGCAGTTAATAATCGGAAGAACTTCCCTGAATTCTTTGATGTATTGATGATAATTTATGAAAAGAAGCATTCAAGATTGACAACAAAACTACATATTTTTACATAATAAAGCATAAATATGTTGTCTTATAAATTCTTTTTGAGTTCATCGATGTTTCCACAACAAAGCCCCAAGACAAAAATGGGTTCAAGTAACACCTTCATATCCATAACTCTCTAGTTGAATTGGGATGTTCTTTCCAATGAAGGAATAGATAGAGAGGTGCGAATGGAGTTAAATCCAGGTTGAGAGAATTGTGAGAACATATCTTTTTCGTTCCGAAAAAGATATGGCATAAATGGACACAATAAGCTCCACAATGTGAGCGGTGATTTGAAATTTTTACCCAGATGGGAGGGTTGGTTTGGGTTCTTGTTATTTGAAGATGGCCGAAAAACTAAATGGGGTTTTCAAAGATCATTTAGGGGTGTGTGGCTTATTCAAAATGGGAACGAATGCCATACGATTATGAATGCAGAAAAGAGACCCGGCTAAAAAGCACTGGATCTTAATGACAGAGAGTTTGGACCAAAAAGTAAAGTTTGCTCAATAGATTTAATGAGATGTTCGAACTTCACCTCCATGACTCGTGTTACCACCACCACTTGACGTAGAGTCCTGGCCTGACTGGTGAACACTAGATTGAGGAGCAGGCCCGCTTCTCGAGAATATTGAACCTACTGAAGCGCTTGAACTGTTCATAGAAGACATTTGTGATGAGATGGCGTCTTTGCTCAATCCAGAAAGAAGCTCAGGCCTCAAATCTGATGAAGAGGATGATGGAGCCAAAGTTGCGTGTGTAGATCCCACAGGGTAAGGAGCCACAGGCATATCAGTCAGAGACGATGCCGATGGACAATAACTTAAAATTCTGATTGGGTGATCGAATTTGCATGAAAGCCCGAATTTGCATACTTCATTTTGAGCATAGTGGGAGCAAATTGGTGCACCCTGGAAAACAATGGAAGATATCTTAAGAAGATAGCGTAAATTTCAACTATATGTAATATACAAGGACACAACAGAATGCTATTACGACACCAGAATTTGTACCTCATAGTAACAATGAGATTGGGTAAAATATCGTATGTGATATATCAAGAGTTTGCAAGTGTTGGAGAGGCGGAGTGAATGGGAAACAGAAACATGCACTTCCGCTGGAAGATCAGAAATTCTGCGAAAATATTTTCTAGAATACTAAAGAAAAACAAAAAGGTAGTGCTGTCCATCACGGGCTTCAATTCTAAAGGAAAATTATTTATGATGTCTTTTGATTTCTAAGGAAATACAGAAAATAAAATTCTTGAATGAAGGTGGCGTTTACCCACTCTCTTCCGAAACAAAAGCTAAAAGGGAAAAATGAAGCAGGCGGGGGCAGGGTGTGTAAATATAAAATCCAAAAGGGAAGAGATTAACATCATTACACGTCTAAAAGAAAGAGCTTACTAAATCGTGTTTGAAGTTGGAATATTCAATAGTGTTTCCATCACTACATTTGAGGTTTCACATGGAGCAATCTGATATCACCAAGTTATCCATTCTCACTACGTAATAAACAACAAAAAAATGCACACTTAAGGGTAAAATTGGATAATCGTGCATTAGCGGGCCTTAGTCCATGTCGTTGAAGCAGTTTTCAAGTATCATCATGCACGAAACCCTACAATCAAGCATATAAGCAAAAAGAATAAGGACACCTTGTATGCAGATGATCAACTTATTCTTCGATGCACAGGAAACCCTGCATTATGCTTCCATAACTAAAAGGAGGACTCAATGCTTACCGGGCGCAATGGAAGACCCGCCGGACTAAGTAAAAAGTTCGTTTTTGATGCGCCCAACTCTGGTGGATGATGATATTTACATGAAGAACCAAATTTACAATCTCCAGTCCTCAAATAATACCGACATTCCGGTTGACCAGGTCTTTCGGGAAATGCATGTTCCTTTTGACTACTGCTTGAGGGGCCGGCAGAAGAAGTAATGGAAAGGTATGGTCCAGTGAATGCAGTTGCTGAAGGAGATAACTGTGTTACCCCATAAACTGGGCCCATACCAACAGGAGGTTGAGTACTTGGCGTGGCCACAGGACTAACTTGTGCCTGTACCATTTACTTCTACAGTTTAGTATAAAATCAACATCCTACAAGAACCTTCTCATCAAATAAAAAGCTTCAGCTGTAACCTACCGGATAGGGAGTCCAACCAGGAACCGGAACAACTCCAGGAGGAAGAAACATGGAACCATAACTTCCAGTAAGATATGACCCTGGGAGCATGGCTGGCCTAGGTACTGGCCAGTTGCCGGGAATTACTCCATATTGTTGAGAAGATTGAACAGAAGGAGACTGCACAGTTGGATAAACTGCAGGTGGAGGGATGGCTGCTGGAGGAGCTAACGGACCAGGTCCAGGGGCTGAGGCTGGGGCTGGCACTGGTAACCCAGCTGGCTGTGGATGATGAAATTTACAGGTGCCACCAAACTTGCATTGCCCTGTTTTGACATAATATGAGCATTCCTTTTCTCCCTGCAATGAAAACTTCATGAGACAGCTGAACAGCTGGAGGATATTATCTAAAAGGGACCATAAGTAACAAATAAACAAGAACTACAAGTTTCAAAATGGCAGACCAGTCGCAATGGATATCCATAAACATTGAGCGAGATTGGGACTGAAGATCCAACTCCATGCTTTGGATGGTGATACTTGCAGGAAGCACCAAATTTACACATTCCCGTCCGCATGTAGTACTACAAATTCAGTTCAAAATGCATAACTTTTTATAAACAAAAAATCCTGTAATTCAAAATAAGAAGATAATTGCCAGTCACAAAATGGAGCAGAGAGTATTATATCCATGACAATGTAGCATGCCATGAAGATGTCTGCAGAAATGTAAGGAAAGAAATTGGCGATCCGAAAGATTTAACAAAAAGAGCATCAATTAGCTTTCCAAGTAATGGGGACCCAAGCAAACTAAAATATCCATTCATTCATGATTAACATAGGGAAAATTTCTTTCTCAAAAGATGCCACCACCTGAAGAATGCCACACCTTCACAAGGCAATCAAAAAAACCTTTTAACAATCAGATATGAATCAATTTCAATCATATCAACATCAAATCCATAGAAAATACATACATCAGGTGTAGCAAGCTCATCATAAATCTGAGAACACTCCATTCAGAAAAGGAACATACCACAATCAGCAAGGTGGGGCAATGTGCAAAAAAAACATGAGAATGAAAGACTATCTTCCCATCTTTTTGTTTTCCAGGAATTGTTTAATAAAGTTTTACAATTTGACACTACCCCAAAGGAATTTAAACAAACTAGTCTAATATTCATGGTCGAAAGGATGAAGTCAACAGGACAAAAAGAAAAAGAATATGTTCTAGCTTCAACATTCTATTAAAAGAACAGAGAAAGACAAATCCATGGTCAACAACAGAGGAGTTGCTTATTTTAGAAAAAAAATCTTGCAGGTATTTGTAGCAGAATCTTGCATGATTTCATTATATCCAGTTGACACAAAAACACGGAGTTTAAATAGGAACTAGCAGATAACATCAGTCAACTAGTGATCAGTAAAACTGAATCCATATTAAACAAAGGACAATATTAGACAATAAGCAGATGAAGCAGCTGAGACAGGAAACAGAAGAATTACTATTTAACGAGCACAATCTAGCAAATGCATTTCTGGAAATGTCAAGGATTTAACCCCATGGATCAAAGTCAGCATCCTTAAGTAGACAGTAAAGAGACGAGCTACTTAAAAAAATGATGTAATGAAAAGACTCCAATATCAAGGATTGACTAGCAGATTCTGAATATAAGCATTTTGCCTATACTCCTCATAAAGGGTGGGTTAAACATTTTTTTTTTTCATTGTATACCTGACAAACAGGTTCACCAACACGTTCCGGGTACTCGCCTCCAGTAGCCTGTAAAGCACCCATTGCCTGTATTCAGGTAAACAGAACTACACTTGATCAATGAATGTTTACCAAAGGGATGTGATCATCAAAAACTCCAGACATTTTTCCTACTCTTATTTAATTAAAAAGATTACAAAAAAGCAAGAAAGACTACCTTTTTACCCCAATTACCATAGAATCCACATAACCCCTAATTCTATTAAATGTGTGTGCACCAATTTGATGTGATAATCCAAAATGTAAGCGTTATCTCAATTTACTCTACTTCACTTCTATCAAAACCATCACAAACTCCAGTAAAGCATGAAAGCCTTGATTTTAGCCAACATCTTCACATCCACATATAAACCCAGTAGGTCAGCTGAATGCAAGCTTGACCAATTGATGTGATCATCGAAAATGAAAATGTTTCACTTAGTTATTCTACTTATACTTCCATCAACCCCCTAAAAACGAGAAAACCTCAATTTTACCCAACTAGCATCAAATCCACATAAAACCCCACTATAGTTCACACTTTAACCCAATGATCACACCAATCATGCATCAAAAAGTCAAAATTGAACTGCAAAGATAAAAAAAGTTGGGTTTCTCACCGCACTACGGTCACGGGGATGATTGAACCGGCATCGATTGCCATACCCACAGAATCCAGTCCTCAAGTAATAGATACAGTCAGGCTCATCAGGCCTCTCCGGGTACGATTCAGGCCCCCCACCAAGGCCCAATTGCCACATAGGCTCTGCATTCACAAAAACAAAAACTCAAACCAATCAACATTACCAAAATTCAAGCTGAAGTCAGTAAATTTAACTCAAATTCAAATGAAATTCAGATGAAATTCAAATGTAACTCGCCTTCCAGCCCTGTTTCGCCCCCTGGCATCCCCCATTCCGCCGCCGGATCCACCGGCATCGCCTCCATTGCCCGGGTCCCACTATACCTCTCCATACATACACACACTTTCTCCCTCAATATATATAATACAGTATATATATATAAATATATACAAGTAACTCGCAAAGATGTAATGATATTTACAGAGATAATATAACAGAGATGACTGTATGTATGTGTATATATATATACACAAACAAAAAACACACAGTTGCGCGTGTGATTGTGTGAGAAGAAGGTGTCTTGATCGAGTGGGGGCTTGGTGGTTTTAGAGAGAGGGAGAGAGAGAAAGGGAGGGAGAGAGGGAGGGGAGAGAGAAACAAATTTTTAGTGGCTTTTCCTGTTTTGATCTTTCGCAGCGTTTTATATATTTCACACAGAGTGCGTGTGTTTCTCTGTGTGTGATTTTTGTGCACTTTTTACACACTCTTTTTAAATATTTTTATTGTTCTTATTTATTTTTTATTTGGCCTTTTGGCTTTTTCTTTTTTCTTTTCCTTTTTTTTTTAATGTTTTCCTTTTTCTTGTTTTCTTATTTATTTTGTTTTTATTTTCTGTTTTGTCAGTTTAATTACGCGCCAAACAGGCGCGCCTAACAGTAATCCTCCCCCCACGCCTGATGTAATAGGAGTAGTTTGAACTTTGAAGGTTGGTAATGACAAATGACCATTCTGCCCCTTTGATTTATTTATACAATTACTAGTAATAATACATGTGGTTTCAACATATATCTTAAATATTATCCAATAATTGGTGTTGAACGAACAGTTGTATGTTAAATAGTAACGAAGGATTGCAGTTGAAGGATAAATTTAAAATCATAAAAATTAGTATTCAAACCGCCATTTTAAACACGAACTGGTTTTTTTTAATAATAGTGTATTAAAAATTTTTCAGAAAAAAAAAAAAAAATCAATTACTTCTCATTACACCATAGGTATCTATTATCGACTAAAACCTAGTGTACACTCAATACGCATACATAAAATAATCATTATATATTTTATTTATATTAAGTATAATGCTTATTTATTTATGTGTATTTAGTAATTAAAGTATGAGTAATATATTTAGAATATATATATATATAATTTAATATGAAGAAATAAATTAGTGAGTTATGATTTTAGACATAAAATATAAAAATATATCACCGAAATAGCTATGTAAATGTCTCACACTTTGTATATAGTATAGAATATAATAGTAGTAATAGTTCAGATCCTTTATTTTAATTGATATTTATTTCATTTTATAAATTAACGTCAAGTGTACAAAATATTATTTTAACTAAATATCGTATTGTGGAACAAAATATTTAATGTGTATCTATGAAGTAACATAAGATGAAATATGAATTGAAAACAAAATTAAATTAAAGTAAATTGTTCTTTCATGCATGTCCCTTTAATTACCAAGACATGCTGGTGACAATATTTTAATGACATATGAAAAGGAAACTCTTTTTATGTAAGAAACAAGATAGCCTTATGTGATGATGAAGAGCTATTTCCCTTTATAGTTAAATTGGTACATATTCATTGCAAATTATAGATTATTCTTGAATTTATTGTCTCATCAATTTAAGTAACTCATTATAATTTGTGTACTCGTTATCCCACTAAAGAACTCACTTGAAGCATTTTGTCTTTCATTAGATAATTGTCTCTCATACTTATTTATCTTTATTTTTTATTTTTTTGTAAATATTACTTGAAAATTCAAATCTACAAGTATGGGTGGTTATGGGTAGAGCTGGGCCGGGCCAAAACTTCTTCTGGCTCGATCTCGTTACTATTTCGATTATGACGCATCTCAGTCTAGTTCGAAAAAAAAAATTCAAGGTAGGATCAGAATACAATCTATAAATATTATTATATATAAACTCCGGTTCTAATATTATTTTAATATTTTTTACCAATCAATATATTATAATCTGATCGTAATTTTAATCAAACGATGTCTATCCCTAATTTTCAGTTCGAGTTGAGCTGGACATTCAAACCCTGTGCTCACCCCCCTCTCTCTAGAAGTAGAGGATAAATTCTCATGGTTGTTTTATATTCATCCTTTCCTAATCATACTCCACCAGACCTAATGTGCAATACACATGTGCATTTAACATGTGAATTTCAAGAACTGACCAATTTTATTGTTTTTTAATTTTTTAATCTTTCCCAAACGTGGTCCATACAAACCCATCACTTCTATGTAAAAGTTGCTTCCCATTCGTGCATTTAACATGTGAATTTTTAGTAAATTATTGACGTTTTTGTTTGCCTATCTTTTTCTTAAAAATAGTTTGTTGTGAAATCGAATAACTATTAATTTCTTATTTTTATTTATATTGTAACATTTTAAAAGTGTTTGACTTTGATTTCTAACTGCTACCTATGAAAAAAATAATTTTGAAAATGTTTGATAAAGTAACTTATACTTTTAGAATAGTGATTATAAAACAGAATGAGTCTAAATCTAAAAGCATGTCATGAGATAAAGTAACTTCTACTTTTTATGTTTCATGATGTGTTTTTAGATTCTATTCCTACTTTTCCAATAAATAGATATAATAAAATGGAAAAAGATTCCGTTTTTACAAACATTCACCATCAGTTTTTAACATTGGCTTTAAGTTATAAATACTTTCAATTTATTTTATTTACTTTTACTTCTGACTTTTCAATATCTGTAAATGAAAAATCACTTCTTTTCACCAAGATTAGCTTTATACTCGAACCAAAATAAAATGTTAAAACTGATTTACGTGAACAATGACTTGCATTATTGTTCGTGTAAGTGGAATATATGTAATTCTTTGTAGATATATTTTTTTTTTTTTAGATAAACGAATGCGGATAAATTTAAGTATGATGGTATTTTAGTCCTTTTGCGTAATTTATATTTCTATTTCAATATATATTGGTTTATTTTTTCTGAAAATAAAATCTGAGAAAAATGACAACATAATTTTGATGCATTAAAAGTCTGATGTGGACACCATGGAGTATAAGTCTACTTATTTTACCAATGACAAGGGGACACGTCGCCATCAAAACCTATAACTCCCAAATTTTAGTATGCCCCTCTACGTCTTATTCGCGCGTGAAGGCACACGCGGTACTAATAAAATCATTTTTCAAAATTTCAAGATTTCACACTTCGGGCTAAATGTGAACTAAATCATCATCTACTAATTTAATTTTAATCACTATAAGTTCATTTTAAATTAATATTTACAGAATTATATAGTTAAACTCGAGCATCATTTCTGAATTTTACAAAAATTACTTTAAGTTATTAATGGTACTCGATAAAAATATAAAAAAATTAAATCAGTCATGTGACGATGGATTTATTTTTAATTTTCATATGCGTTCATAATAAGAAAATTGGTCATTATCAATTTTGCTATCAAGAATATGATGTCAAAGCAAAACCAATCAATGGGGAAGTAACTGCAGGAGTTTTTCTTTTGTGGAAAAGTGATCAATAGTGAAACAGTTGGAATTTTTTTGGAAATTAGTATAGAAGTGGGACGAGGATGCTTTGTGAAAATGACTTTGAGTTTTATGTGGGAAAATGCTAAACGATCCCATCTTATGGATTTCTATTAAAAAAAAAAATAGAAGAAGAAGAAGATAAAACTATTAAATACAATTATAATATTAACTATCAAAATTGAAAAATACATCCAAGATAGTGTTTGCAACAAATTACAAAAACTACTTATTTGATTATAAGCTGCTAAAGCCATCATCTTTCGGATGAAGTGGCACTGCCAGCCCGCCACCTCTTTTTTTACAGGAAGGTGCAGACTTAAATCCCACTGATAATGTGTGAACCTTTGTCTACTGTATAGTTGTATTTGTGTATTGTATGATAGTTTATAAAATTTATCTTATGTTTAGTTCTTATATTTGATCTTTAAAATATATTAATATAATGATTACACGTACTCACTTATTTCAAAAGAAAAAAAAAAGCTGTTGAATGTTGTTGTTGAGTGTTTGAAAATTTTGCTTCTACTATAAATTCTCTAAAATTAATAAGTAATAATTTATAATCTCTTGAGAAGCCTTGAATTTGCTTATAAGGTACTATAAGCTATTCTTACAAAAGTAGGTAATTGCAATTCCCAAGCTTCACAAGTTTTTATCAACTTACAATGAATTATTTTATAGTTTCCAAACACCAAGTACTTTTGGTTATAATAGGTTTTTTTCGACTTTCAACAAAAGTATATACTTATATATTTGTACAATCTATTCTAAACACCGCCTAATTGTTGTTAAGTTTTCAACTTTTCTTAGGCAGTCGATGTAACAAAAGCAAATATTATTTTTAGAGTTGTTTAAAATTGTAAAAGCATGTTAATAAAATAGTGAAGCACCAATTGAAATTGAATCCAACTTATGTGTGAAATTAATCAGAATTTTTATTCTCAATTAATTGTTATCCCCAAATAAAAAATCAAAATAAAGTTCGGTCATATAGTTATTTTGACCAGGCTTAATTTATTTATGCTTAATATATATACACCAAAATTGCTTTTACAATGCCCTCATATAAAAATAAAATATGTTGGTTTCATGCAAATAATATAATTTGGGAAGTGATTTATTAAACGAAGGAGAATGAGAGAATTAATTAATTAATAAAGCTTACCTTAAGCGTCATCATGAAAGTTTTTTTTTTTCTGTTGAATTATGATGTATGAAGGAGAATGAGAGAATTAATTAATCAATTAATAAAGCTTACCTTAGGTGTCATCACGTAAGCTGCTGAAGTCTAGCAATGTGACACAATTTCGAAATGATGACGTGTGAATATGGTAGACATCAACCTCGTAGATGCATGTGTTTTAAAGAATTATTACTAATTACTAATTAGTAATTACCCGTAGGCTTTTCTTCTAATTATATTTGCAAGGGCAAAATTATTTATTTTTCAGAATAACAATAAAGTAATAAAATTATCCCACATAATATTTTCATACCATCTTTGAGGTTCTTACTGTATTTCATTTGGGATTACATTATTTTTGAATTTCTTCTTCTTCTTATTATTATTATTATATATATTTTTTTTTTCTTTCTTTCTTTCTTTTTACTTTCCCCCGTCACATACCGCGCCGCCCCCGCCAAACCCCCAAAACCCCCCACACGCACACACACGCATTCAATCAAAGTGATGAAGAAACCGCAAGAGCAGGAAAAAACGTGTTTTGGCTTTGACAATTTGTAGGGAAAGCATGGCACCATAGGAGACATCGCACTTTATTGGTTGGTGGGTGCAGAGTAATTTTGGCCGCATCGGATCATACCTCCTCCATGGCGTCGGCGCATCATAGATTTTGTTACTATTATTATTGCTCAAGATATCAATGGGTCCCACCTCCTGATTTTAATAAGAAGAGAAGCCTCGTGCCAACTACTGTTGGGTATATGTGGATACTTAGGATTTATTCTAGATTTTTCCACTAAAATTGGACCACTAAATATATTTTTGTCTTTTTTTTTGTTATTTAAATTTTGAAACTATATTTATTTTATTTATACAATTTGAAATAAAAGTTCTATACTTGTAGCTATAATTGTTAGTTCAAGTTCATACACAAGTTTTTTGGATAAAAATTTATAGTTCTTTTTTAATTCAAAAAGCATGTGCATAAGAAATTCTTCACCAAATTTATATATATTAAACGATTATAACCAAACTATATTGTATTCTAGTTTTTTTATGAATTATCATGTCTTAAATCTATACAATAACATCTTCATATCAGCGTATTTCTATTTATATGTTGCATGATTCTTGATGAGATGAGTGGTTGATATATCAAATGTATGATTAAATGTAGAATGAATTATTTTGTATAAATAATATTATGTGGTTCCATTTTAATTAATGAAATTGTATAAAACATCTTTTTTCCATCTTGATTGTAACTTATCCATGTATAATATATTTTTGACAGAATCATATTAAAACCTAGTCCAGTAAACTCTAAATTAAATTGGATAATTTGTCTTGTTGAACTTAGTCTCCTAAATTAAACATCCCCTATATTCTAGTATAAATAGAAAATATATAATTATATATTATTTTACTGTACAAGGAATGATTGGGATTGTTTAAGCAATTCACATAATCACTGACCTCTTGCCAATTGATTATACATTAGCTTTCTATCAAGCATTGAAGAAAAATGTGTAAAGGGTTCCAATTCTGCAACTTGCACCAGTTTCAATTTTAAGTTATGAGTTACTTGTTTTGTGGATCGAATCTGATCAATATGTTATAAGAATTCATATATTCTTAAAATTATTTCATAGTAACTAAATTCTGTATATGATAACATACCTATGTCTACAATTTTCTTGCCTCATCTGGGATTGCCTGTTGAGTTTTCGAGTAGGTATTATTAAAAACACCCTAATAGTTCTGAACTACAAGTGATACAAAGATACCTAATTATTTAGTGGCATAAATCATATCATTTTTACCCTCCAATAGTGGGATCATGGGCCTTAATTATCTTCCTTACAAGGAAAAATATGAATCTTAATTTTGTGAGAAGGGGTTGAAATTAAGCCCACATGAACATTGGTGTGGCATTGAAAGTAGTTTGTCTGAGAATATGGCTTTAAAAAACTCAAAAACATTGGACCTTTGACCCCTTAAAAGAAAAACTCCAAGCCCATATGTTTTTGGGTTTTAATTGGGCAAAGTACCAATTTACTACCCAACTTGAGAGTTGTGGCAATTTTTTTCTTTTGTCACTTTTAGCTTCAAAAGCTTTAAATTCTAAATTAAAAATATAAAAACAATTAGTTTCTACAAGCAACATTTTAAATATCCATATTTATTAAGTTACCTTCAAGACATCCCGTTTTCTAGAGATAAATTTAAATATATGTGATTGTTTTGGATCTAATCTTGGCTCGTTTCTTCACTCATATTTCAAAAAATTAAATAATTTTATGGTAGTACAAAACTAATAAAACCTTTTTTATTTCGAACAATCCAACTAGTATAATTTGACAATTAGTTAGTCAAGTACACATTTTCCATCAAGTAAAACAGTTATTTTGGTCTAGAACACATTGTACATTAATTAGATTAAAATAAGGTTGGCAACATTTGATTTTATTTTGAAAAAAGTATTTAAAATAAATATGTTTAAGAGTAACTTTAAAAATACGTATAAAATGAAAGTATACTGTGATTTCATTTAAGGTGATATTTATTTATTTTTTTATATAAATTTTATATAAATCTCTATATCAATACACAAATTCTAGTATGTATATTTTTTAAATGCCATGAAATTAGTTTTGTTAGATTTAGTTCCCAATTTACACTTATTTACTATACTCTTATAAATTATGATAATAATCCGACAAAAGCGACCAAATGACCAATAAATTCAAAACTAGATATACTAAAAGTGAGAAAACCAATATCATGAGGACCACACGGAAATATAATTAAACTCTAGGGATGGCGTGTGCAATTAAACAACCCTTTGAAAAACCAAAATCTGAACGCAAATACAAATACAAAGAGTAGAGTTTCGCGGTTATTACCCCCAAAATATATAGAAAAAATAAATTCATTCTTCTTCCCACCTCTCCCTTTCTCTCTGTAAAACACTCTAGTTTCTCTCTCTAAAATCTCTGGCAAAGTAACGTAATCTCATCTATACGGCTAAAAATCGTTCATAAATTCCAAATCTGAAGCTTTCGGAAATGCTGTGAATTGGATTTATCAAAGAGGTAAAGAAGCAAAAAGGCTTGCTTTTTTTTTTTTTTTTTGCTGATCTTTTGTTCTTAATTTCGTTTTTAACGATTTGAATTTGAGTTTTAGGCAGCTAAGTTTTTAAGTGATTGGTGTTTCTTCTTTTGCTGGTTGGTATGCTCTCGTTGTCGTCGATCAATGGTGTGGTTTTTACATTTTTTTTCTCTTTTGTTTGCTTGTGCTGCTAACTTGTTTATCGCTTTGCATCTGACTGAATTTGGTGAGTTTCTTGTAAGTATAAATTTTGCGCGTCTGATTTTGCTGGAAGCTTGTAAAGGTTGTTGATTTAATTTGAAGTATGTTTAATCTTAAATTTTGAGGAGTTTCTTAAGCTGCGTGGTTTTGGATGAACTGTATCTGTGTGCGTTTTTGAAGTGTGTTCGTGTGATGGTAGTCTTATTGAATGCAGAAGATTTCTCCTTATTTTTATGTTTCAAGTTATCGTCCAAAACACCCCGCCCCCCCCACCAAAAAAAAAAGAAACGGAAAAAATGAACCGAAAGAAAAAGAAGGAAGAAGAAAAGATTAAGTCTCTGCTAGTTCTCTGTGTAGATTTTCTTTCTTTTTTTCTTTTCTCTCTTTTTTCTTCTCCTTCTTCTCCTCAGTGGCCGTACTTTTCAGTATAACTTTATTTGGCACATTTTATTTGTGCCTTTGCATGGTTGTCAAATGGCATGGGCTATTTGAACTCCTGGAGGAAACTTGAATGTGATACTTTGATATTATAAATTGTTGTGGTTCAATTGATAGGGAATTCAGAAGCTTACGATTGTTAACAGTTTACCCCTTTTAAAAGCTTTCTGAGTGGTTACTTGTCTCTTGGTTCTTGGTTTTAGCTGATAATGGGGCCGGCAAGAAAATCTAGAAGTGTAAATAGGCGGTATCCCAACGAAGTATCTCCAAGCAAAGATGGTGACAGTGCCAAAAGAAGCAATAGCCGGGTGAGTTTTCTGGTGTATTTTTCAGTTTCCTGTTGTAATTAAATCTTCTAAGCTAACTGCTTGGTCAAGCAAAATGCATTTTTTATGGTTATCGTCTTCTTGATGGTGATGTGTGTATCCTTTCCCATATAATTGCCAACAAGGCAGTGGCCTAAGATAGAAACTCCTGTCTTGAAGTCTCTCATCAACTATGAAAACATTCGACTAGTTATTAATATCCTTACATCATGTTATTTCTCTATAAGATTTCTCTAGTTTTGCACTTCCTCCTCCTCCTTCTCGACCTTTTATTAGATTTCTTCTTCTTCTTTCCTCTTCTTCACGTGAGATAGACTTGCCATTTCTAGAACAGTAGAAAGTTCTTCTGAAAAACTCTACAGCTAGATCTTTAGTTATTCAAGTTTCTTTCTTGTGAATAGGGCCACCACTCACAAAGAAGAGCCGAATCTTGCAGCTGCAACGAATTGCAACAATTTTTGAAATTTTTGTATAAACTACGAGTTCATTTGCATATTTATAAACTGTTATTTTCATTTCATTTTTTGCGCCATACAACATTGACAAATAGAAATGGCCGTTCAGTCTAGTAAGAAATTTTTTTCCAAGACAAATGAGTTGTGATTTGAAGGATTATTGGCAGCTTGAATTCTCATAATAGGTTACAGTTATATGGTCTGATGTCCCACCGAGAAGTTGTATAGTTCATGTATGTCTGTTTCATTCCTTAATTCATTAATACTATTTTTTTTTCCTTTCTCTTTTTCTCTGTTTTGCAATTTGTCCGTAGCACGTAGCTCAAGGAAATGATGGTTGTGGACCTTTATATCAATAGACTGACTATTTCCTTTTCTTTTCTTTTCTTTTCTTCTTCTTCTTCTTCTTCTTCTTCCTTTTTTCTACCCCCCCAGAAAAGAAAGTTGTGTGACATACTTGGGCCTCGATGGGCCATGGAAGAACTAACTCGTTTTTATGATGCTTACCGCAAGTATGGTAAAGATTGGAAAAAGGTTAGTTCAACTTCCTATTTGACAGAATTGATGATTACTGACATGCATGGATGGTATGAATTTGTTAATTAAAATTATCTTCCTGATAATAATCTGATCTTTGGAAATTTTCGTGGTTCCCTAAATCACAATAATAATAAAATTATTACAAAGATTGTCCTACCTCATGAAATTAGTATGATTGCTAACACTTTGTTTTGGCGGTTTTTTATGGTTACAGGTGGCCAGTGCTGTGAGAAATCGATCTTCTGAAATGGTGGAGGCCCTTTACACCATGAATAGGGTAAATTGGTTTTTTCAACAGTAATGGCTACATCACTTCTGTCTTATTTTGACAGATCAAGCCTACGTCACCTATTGATAGTCTGTTGTTAATTCACACAGCCATTTTATGCCTAGAAAGCACAAATGTACATCATCTATGAATAAATTGATTCTAGTAATAAACTGATTTTGACACTAAAATCCAGTACTTTAAGATGTTGACATCAGATAATCTTATTTATCACATATCTATAGTTGCAAAAATTGTGAAATAGTTCCAGAGTTGTAACTTGAGAGTTTAGACAACAATGCATAGCAGCAAGATGTAATAGGTCCTTGAAGAACAGAAAACTAGGCAGTCTTTTATATGGTGGCCATGTCATTCTGGGATGTGGTTATATAGAATTGCCACTGTGCTTTGATGTACTAGTGTGACATTAAACTATTAAACCTGAACTGATAGAAGGGTGTTTTGTACTCAGATACTCTAATGAGCAAGGACTTGGAATTTAACTAACAGCTTAGTCCCTGTTTTCTATATTGTCATTGAACTTCACTAACCACATGTGGGCTATATTAGGCCAGAAGTAACACTAAACTGAACTTAAAAATTTGTAATTTTTCCCATCAAAGAAAATCTCAAGTCTGGCCATACATGCCCATGCTTCAACTATACAGAATTCTTTTAACTTTTTTCAGCTCTTTAATTTCAGGCATACTTATCTCTTCCACATGGAACTGCTTCTTCAGCTGGGCTGATTGCTATGATGACTGATCATTACAGCAATTTGGTGAGAGTATTTTGATTCAGATGGGTCGTTGAATACAAACAAAATATCTTCTGTCATTTTCATGTTATGAAGCGCTGAAAAATTTTTATAACATAAATATTTGACAAAACATTGTTACGAACATAGCAATTGTTTTAATCCTTATTTCTCTGCTCCACTCAGTACATGCGTGTGTTCCCTGGCTGTCTCTGTGTGTGTGTTCCTGTCCTTGAACAAAGTTGCATTTGATTTCAGAGACTGTACCCAACCATAAAACATCTGGAGTTTCAATTATAACACCTGGTTGTGTTGACTTCCTGTCTCTATATCCTTGTTCAGGATTTGTAATTACAATGTTCAGCAGCATTTGCAGTTCACAAATCTTAGGCTTGTCTGCATGGAAAATCGTATTGCTTTCAAGTTACAGTAGATATATGTCAATTGTTTCCTTTATTTGGTGAAAGCAGTTGGCTTCTTGTGATGCCTGTGCATGCTAAGTCTAAATTGATCTTGGCCTGACAGGCAGGAAGTGACAGTGATGAAGAAAGCAACGATGGAGCAGGGTCATCTCGAAAGGCTCATAAGCGTGCTCGTGGCAAGGTCCAGCCTACTACCTCTAAAGCATCTGACATCCAACTTGTTCCGCGATCCCAGAGCGCTGCATCAGATTATGGTTGCCTGTCATTGTTAAAGAAGAAACGCTCTGGAGGTATTTTGAAACGAAGTCAAATCAAGTTTGGTATATGAATGATCATCCCAGTCTATAGACTCAACCATTGTTTTGCTCCACATGTCCTTTGCTGCATGGTTTCTGTATCATTTCTATTTAGATCACCTAGGTGAGAGAAGACAAATACGAATATGCAAAACTAAAAAATTGCATGAAAAAATGTTACAGTTATCCAGAATATGTACATCGCTACTCCGGATTATTATTTGGTACCTGAATATCCTTGTATGCATAAAAAGTTCCCTGGATATCCCTCAGTTTTGCCAAAATCTCATGTTGCCCATGGTATGGCATATGTGATCCTTAATTTGATGCTTATCCTCCTATGTCCACAATTTCGTGTTTTTGCCTCTCATTGTAATTGAATATTTTTATAGGACTTTTTATTTCCAAAATTGAAGGAGCCCACATTTTCTTTTTCCCTGCAATCTAACCACATTGATAAGATTTCTTTCTTGTAATCTGTGTCATTTTCTCCAGGAAGCCGACCTTGTCCTGTTGGGAAAAGGACACCAAGGTTCCCTGTTTCATTTTCATATGACAATATGAACGGGGAAAAATATGATTCTCCCACCAGGCAAGGCTTGAAACTAAAGGCTAATGCCAATGATGATGAAGTAGCTCATGAAATAGCCATAGCTTTGGCAGAGGCATCTCAAATAGGTGGTTCTCCCCAGGTTTCTCGAACACCAAGTAAAAGAGCTGAAAGTGTTATGTCATCACCTTTTAGGCATGGTCAAAGAAAGGTAATGGTTTGACCTGATTCTATAGACAACTATTTCTCTCTTCCAACTTACAGACCTACTACTAGGTGCAGCAGTCTCTAGCAGAAATGACCAATACCAAGATCTCAGCTGGCAACGTGGATGAAGAAGATTTAGAGGGAAGCACAGAGGCTGACACCGGTGAGTTGTCTAGGCATAAACCTGCTGTGATGGAATCTATAAGCATTGGTACAGGGAGAGAGAAGGGGAGAAAAGTTCAAGAGAAGAAGTTTGAAATTGATGATGATAGTGAGAATCATTTGGATGACATTAAGGAAGAATGTAGCGGAACAGAAGAAGGTCAAAGGTTTGGTGCAATGAGAGGCAAACTTGATGCGGAAGTCATTGAAGCCAATATTTCCAGGTCCTCCATACCGAGTCAGAGAAAGAAGAGCAAAAAGGTTCTTTTTACGAGAGGTATGAAAAATCTTTTCATTTCATTCCGTGTTATGTTCCAAATCTTTGTTTGTCTCTGAGTAATTGTCTGGTATGCCATTTTGTAACTGGGACTGTGGGAAACCCTGCCCCTTTTAGAACTGTTGTAGTATAAAATTCTTCATGGATTAGGAATTAGTACCCTTAGATGTTATAAAGTAAGGGGGATACGATGTAGAGCTTGCAGTTTCTTTCTTTTCTTCCTCTTCTTCTTCTTCTTCTTCTTCTTTTTCTTCTTTTATTTTTTTATTTTTTTATTTTATGGCTGTGTGCGCGTTTTTTTTTTTTGGGGGAGGGGGGTGGGGTTCAGCTTGCTATGGTTTAAAAATTTTTGTTTGTCCTTTTATACTTTTTTTTTCCTTTTTTTTGGGGGTTGATCAACTGTTTAGGTAATACATGGGAGTCTTCCATGCAAGTTAATTAAATTATTTACAGAGATAAAATACTCGTCAAATGTGGAGATGTTGCGTCTCTTAGGTACCTGAGTTTTGTAGCACTGGATGGGCTAGATGTATCATCGTGTGAACTGCACTCCATTTCCTCTTGAAGGTTTATTTGGTCTTGGGGAATTGTGTGTTCTTAGCATATGCTGTTTTATTGGCCATTATCTTCAGACTAAAGATATACTTGATCTTTGTAGATGAAGCGCCTGTCTTTGATGCCCTGCAAACTTTGGCTGATTTGTCACTGATGATGCCAACAGAAAATGAAGATGGTAAGTAACCTGCATCCACCTTTCCTTATTTTGAATAATTTATGAATGGCTGAGCTTCACCGGATATATCTCATCCTTTTGGCATAATTCCTGGAGAATTTGCTAAAACCTTTGGATTCTAATGGTGATGCTGTCTCAGAAAATATTTATTGAATATAGTGATCTACTTACCTACTTTCCTCATCAAGCAGTTAAAAATTGTCGTAGAGAGTTGAACCTGATGCGGTGAGTCTAGAGTTGTAAGCAATTCATCACTATGGATTTTGCTAATTCTTCGATTTTTTTCCTCCAGAAAATAATCTATAGATGCCTCAATTTTATGAAATTACGCAATTTATGGATTGTATTTGCATTGATTGATGCCATTATCTTTACATTATGAATTTACTTTTTCTAATCAATTATCAAACGGTTTCCCATTTATCAGAGTCAAAGGTGAAGCTTAAAGATGAAGATGATGATCATATTGATGAGTCGGAATCAATAGAAGCTGTGCCCATGAACCAACCAAAAGAAAAACGTCGATATTCAGGGGTGAGAATGAAAGGGTACCATCAGCCAGTTTCAAGTCCTGAAGTTGCTCCTAGTAAAACTTCAAAACCTGGAAAAGGTGTTTCCGATGTTGGTTCTGTTCCTGAAGAAAATAAGGATCCTCATCAGTCTACCACCAAAACAAGAAAAAGACAAAAGATGCAAGTGTCTAAGGTGACGTAGACATAAAACTTCTCTTTCCCTTGCTCTTGTGATCAGATTTTAGACATGGTTAATTTATATAAATAAATTTTTGCAGATTCAAAAGGCTGAAGCTCGTCCTGATATTCATCCTAGTGATTCTCCTGGGGTTGAGGTACTTCTATGAATACCACCTTTGTGTTAACATTATGAATTTTTCGAAAACATTTGAGCTTCTAAAATTCTTGGTTTCTTTCTTTCTTCCTTCTTTTCTTAATTGGCACACATTAAGTATACATTTTCAAAATTTGGAAATTCTGAAACCTGGTATAGAAGTATTCTTTTGAGTAACTTTTGATGTTGATGCCACAATGTTCAACTTGTCTTATTGCTTGGAACTTTTCTTATTCATTGAGATAATGCATTCAGTACATATGTTCTTTATTTACTGATCTATAATAGGGCAGTCATCTTCTAAACAATTTCCTTCTTTAGTTGAGAATTCTCTGAACCATTACATTTCTTCCTCTAGGCTGGAGATGCAGGGAAGAAGTTAATGACTAAGAGTAAGAAATCTTCGGAAATTGGTTCGCCAAATTTGATGAAAAATTCAGAAAATTCTGCTAGTGCTGATCTAAGAAAAGAAGCGAGTGACTCAGCCCAATCAGCTGTGCAGATTCCTGCGGTTAACCAGGTTGATTTACCTACTAAAGTTAGGAGCAGGCGTAAGATGAACCTCAAAAAACCACAAGTTCTGCGAGATATGAAATTTACAGATAAAACCTCAGATGACAATAGTAATCTGCCCTTTGCTTCAATCAATGACAGAGCACTTACGTTAAAGGTTTGGTACTTCCGAATCCCTCAAATGCTGGAAGTTAAACAAGTCAAATATTAACTTCCATTGTCTGTACTCTGTCATACAGGAGAATTTGTCCAGATGCTTGTCGAATCCTCGTCTAAGGAAATGGTGCACTTATGAATGGTTCTACAGTGCCATTGATTATCCTTGGTTTGCTAAAAGGGAGTTCGTTGAATATCTCTATCATGTTGGATTGGGTCATGTGCCAAGATTAACTCGTGTAGAGTGGGATGTCATAAAGAGGTATATGTCTTTATCTTCAGTGGTTGTGGTTTAACTTTTTGCTGTTGATCATATCGGCCTTGGTTGACAGAAGAACATTAATAATGCATCACTATTTACTCTAATGTTAAAGCAGTTCTCTTGGTAAACCACGACGATTTTCAAAGCAGTTCCTGAAGGAAGAAAAGGAGAAGCTTAATCAGTATCGGGATTCTGTTAGAAAACATTACACAGAGCTTCGCGAAGGTGTTCGCGAAGGACTGCCAGCTGACTTTGCCAGGCCTTTATCAGTTGGACAGCGTGTCATTGCCATCCATCCAAAAACAAGGGAGATCCATGGTGGAAGTGTGCTAACAGTTGATCACTCGAGGTGTCGGGTTCAATTTGACCATCATGATCTGGGGGTTGAATTTGTCACGGTAATCCACTCCCTGATTTGCTGATGGCGCTTGTTCATCTCATTTTATGTGGATGAATTTCACTTTCAGTCAAACTATTGTTTTCTTTTTCAAAATTCAGTAATCATGTATGTCATAGCCTTTTAATATTAATCTTCACTAGGTTAATCTGAATATTCTTTGAAGTTCCCAAATCAAGCCCTAAGATGACTTGCTGCTTCTCTGTAATTATCTCATCCACATATTGCTTACATACATAAGTTCAGCTGGAAAAAGTTTCATCTCTTCCTTATTGTTTTCATTGCCGGTGAATATTGGGTTTTCTATTGAGATTACTAAATAAGAGACAAGTTTTGTTTAATTTGAATGCCAAGTATCCGCTCACGGGACTTACAAGGAAACGAAAGTTAAACCATGATTTACTCCTTATCCCCCTACACAGAAGTTCACTTTTGAATTTACACAAGAATTTTATGCAGTTTTGTGGAATTATAAACAGGGACGAGATTTTGGTATGAAGGTTAACTGTTTCTTTCTTATATATGTTATCTTGTGTAGCTCCAATTATAAAGATTAATTCAGGAAACTAATCTCTGCACTAGAAAATTGATATTTTGTAGGAATAATTTCAAGCAATGGCCTTTCTGCTGCTACTTGATCCTTCAGCATTTCCTGTTTTCGACAAATCACTGATGTTTTCATCCCTTAATCTATGTGTATTCTTTTTCCTATTTGCTTTCGTTTGGCAGGACATTGACTGCATGCCTTTGAATCCTTTTGAGAATATGCCGGCATTGCTTGGGAGACAAACAGTTGCTGTTGATAAGTCTTTTGAAAATTTCAATGAACAGAAGATAAATGGCCGAGCGCAAGAATCATTGAAGCTTTGTCCTGGTGACAATGTGGACAACACCGGTGGTATATCTCAGGTGCCTCCATTAGCTAATCCTGCCATTTTGTTGAAGCAGACAAAGGCGCGAGTCTTTCTTAAATTCTCATGCTAATATTTTGAATTATGTATTCATTTCTATCTAAATAATGTTCATAACAATTGCTGACATTTCAAAATATGGATAAATTTTGAACCGTTCTTAAAAAGAACTTAGAATATTCTGGTTCATGCATGTAAAACATTATAAATTCATTATAGAATAGGAGTATCTCAAATATGATTCTGTACACCAGGTGGCTTCTGCAAATGCTTATCCACAAACGAGGATTGGGTCTGCTGAAAATGCAAGTTACCAACAAACGGCATATTCCCGGGCCAGTACACAGATCCAGGCAAAGGAAGCTGATCTCCAAGCACTTGCTGAGGTGACTCGTGCTCTTGACAAAAAGGTCATCAACATTCACTTGCTAATCTGTTTTCCATAAATGCTTGATGGTTTATGAATGTTTAGACATCATCTTGTGCTGCTACATGATCAACTTCTGCTAGGTTGTTTCCTAGACTTCAATCATAATTTGTAAATTAGAACTATCAGACCATTAGTGGTACATGTTGACTATTGGAGCTTCTCGCTGTGTATCAGAATTCTATTGTTTAGATGGGCTGATTCTTTGTGTTTGTATGTGTAGGAAGCTATTGTTCAGGAGTTGAGGCATATGAACGAAGATGTGTTAGAAGATCAAAAGGATGGCGATAGCTCTTTGAAGGACACTGATGCATTTAAAAAGCAATATGCCGCTGTTCTTATGCAACTAAATGAAGTAAATGAACAGGTATAGGTCTCCACACTGAACATGAAATTGAAACTTGCATTTTTTATTGTTTTTTGACATTTATATTTCAAGTCAAATATTAGACCGAGTTTCTTTCTGGGTGCAGGTTGCTTCTGCTCTATATTCCCTGAGACAGCGGAACACATATCAAGGAAACATTCTGCATCCGTGGCCTAGGCCAGGCGCCAACCTTGCTGATCCCAGTGGTGAATCAAATTCTTTTGACCTTTCTGCATCTCAAACCCGTGAATCAGGATCACATGCAAATGAAATCATTGATAGCTCGAGAACAACAGCCCGTGCAATGGTAGATGCAGCCGTGCAGGTACAAAGAGGAATTCAACTTAAAAAAAAGTGCTCTCCTTTATAGTCTCATGCTTCCCCATGTCAACGCTTCACACTGTTACTATGAACGTAATGTAATAACTATATCATAGTTTACACTGGCAAGAATGACACATAGACGACAATAACCCTGTGTTACCTTATTTATTTTGATGAAAAATTAGATGAAGCTACTTTTGAACTTCTTCTAATTATATCCCTTCATGTTGTATTGATGTTCAAGAAATTTCCTCATTTTTAGGCAATGTCATCACTCAAGGGTGGGGATGACACCATTGAGAAAATTGAGGAAGCTATAGATTATGTAAACGAACGGCTCCCCTCAGATGATTCCAGCACGCGCGTGGTAACATTTCCCACCTTAACTATTTATCTCATGCTTCTCCTTCCTGTAGGATCTATCAAATATTTTAAATATGGAAATTGTTGCAGGTTCCTGATCCTAAGTCCTTGAATGCATACGACATGGAGGCACAAATTCCTGCAGAGCTGATCTCTAAATGTGTTGCAACTTTGCTTA
>JACFYI010001813.1:57529-83302 GCA_014898755.1 Handroanthus guayacan
ATAGCCCCTGGGGGCCTTTGCGCGATTCTGCGCTTTGCGCTACTAACAACTATGATCAGAATAAACATATGTCAAGTAACATTGATGTTCATTGTAGTACATTGAATATAACATGGCAAGCAATGGTGTAACGATGAACATCACGATAACTAGAAATACAATCCACCAAAATCTCTGATAGTTTCATGAACTATCCCTTGAGAGATGTTTTTTTTCTTTTCCTTTCTTTTTCTTTTTCTTTTTTTTTTTTAGTGGAAAGTGGCACGAAGAACAAACCAGCATGATCCGGAAAGAAATCAGAATGCGCACAAGAAAAGATCAAGAAAACTTGGCTACAAGGACATTCAGAAAAACAACACATAGGAAGTGAAACCGCTAAAATAATTAAAAACCCAATCATAAAAAGTTTCTAATCCAGATATTTATATAACACAACATGCATACATACATACATATATACCTACCCTTACCAAAGAAGAGCAGAAACTCTTTAAGCCAGATATCAAGAAAAAGGAAAGAAAGAACAGAAAATGTAATTAAACAAAAATGTTTTCAATCATAAGAAAGAAACACAAAACTCATAGGCCCCTCACAGCATCATCATCACCCGGGTAGAGTTTGGAGACAGATCAAGAAAGAGAGCAGCAAAACAACAGCCGCTTCAACCTTTCACACTTAGGGGTTGTGAACAAGACAGACAGACAGACACACACACACACACAATAAAATAAAATGAATTGAAAAAAAAAAAGATAAAAAATCAATAATCAAAAAGGAAACGAAAAATATCAGATTCAAATCCATAATAAGGAATAAACACAAATTAAATAGACCCCTCAGTTCCAACATCATCAACCTGACCGGGCAGATAGCGCTCAATATCTGAAGGCCCAGAGAGACAGATGAAGAAAAAGCGAGCGACAATATAAAGATTAAATCTGCAAAACCTAAATTTATCATTCAGGTTTTCTGGATTTCACATCTTTCTGTACAACGCCACTTCAAGCCCTCTCTGCTATGATAAGGGGAAAAATGGGGAAAAGATAACAAACAAACAAACGCACACAAAATCATCCAACCTTTTTGAAAGAGAAGCCGTAAATATTGAAACACACACATCAAATACAACTAAGTAAATTAGAAAATATAAAGAAACGAAAATATTTTCCAAAAATAGTAAATAAAACAAAAAAAAAATATCAAAAGAAAACACAGAAATCAACTTACCTTCAGAGCAACATCATCACCGGCAGCCTAGGGTAGCGTTATCTGAAGGTCCGGACAGAGACGACGAAAAGACGAGCGGCCAATTGACAGAAATTCAAATTGAAAACAATGCAAACCGAAGTTGATGCCTCAATTATTCTGAATTCCCACATATTCCTGTCAAAAGCCACTTCAAAGCCCTCTCTTTCGTCGATCTCTGGCCTGAGAAAACCTTCCTTTTCCAACCCTACCCATCGAAATCTTGAGGATCGGGGGCTGATCAGCCGGACTATATATACTGATTGGGATTTGGGGTTTCTATAACGGCTCTTTGAAATTTGTCCTTCGCGGAAAGTGCACGCTGAAGTTTCAAGAATTTACATAAAACCCTCTATCTTTATGTTTGTTTAAGTCATGCCTTTTAGAATATCGAAATTCTATATGTGCCCCAATAAAGAAACTCGTTTTTTTTTTTTTGTTTAACTGATAAGTAAAAGGATGCAACAGTGTAACCTTAGTCTATTCTCGTTATGTCATATTCGGACTTTCGTATTCAGCCACGAACATATTTAATATCTAAACATTGGCTAGAATATACAAAAACATGAATCATTGCAATATTTTTATTGTTTATAGATGCCGTTTAGATGCATTTTGCCCTATTGAATAAGAGATTTTTTTTGTCTTTTTTTTAAAAAGAAAAATAACAAATTGTATTATTTAGATATTAGGAAAAAGAAAATTTTTTTTGATGATTCAAAAATAATTCTTTAATAACACATAGGAAATCTTAATATCTCGACCAAAAAGAGAAAAAAATACAAGAATTTAAGATAAATATTATAAGAATATGCTAACGAACTCCTAAATGAAGTCTGAAAAGCTCGAAATTGAATTGAATTAGTAACATACTGCTCCAAATATCAAAATTGAAATATCCTCCATTTCATCATATTTTGAAATTTTATCTTAATAATTTTATTTGATTAATAAAAAAATTATAGCAGTATGTTTCAAGTTATACATTGATATTTGCCCTTGAAGTTATGAAATTTAGTTAAAATATTTTAAAACAAACCAATAAAAATTAATAAATCTTATGCCTTCATGTGTGCGTATGTATGCATTACAACGCCAATTAGTTAATAAAAAGGAAATGTAAGCACAATGTTAAGGTTCTTCCATAGATTAGTCAATGCAGTGATATTGCTTTGCTTTCTATAATAGCATAAATAGATATATTATGTACAAAAATTATTAAAATTTCAATTTGAACTAGTAATTTTCTTTAGAGACGCTTATTAACTTGTATAATATTTCAATAATCGATAATCATTAATAATTAGTTAAGAAACAACTAAACACATCGTCTGGGCCTGTACATACTTGGACTTAACTATACATGGGCTAAAAGGCCCAACAATTACAGCCACAAAAGGCCCATTGCATTTCAGTCCAAAGCAAAAGGCACCACCGCATTTAGAGGGTGACCAAGACTGTTTGGAGCCGAAGCAATGGCAAAAATTATACATAAACAGAAAAGGGGAAAAAGGAGGGTGAAGGGAAAAAATAGAAAAAAAGAAAAGAAAAAAGAATCATCCAATAACCATCCCCATTTTTTACTTCATTTTTTTTTTGGGGGTCTTTCCAATTTCTATAGCAGAAGCAGGTGAACTTTTTGAAGCTCCGTACCCTTTTTTTTTTTTCGGCCACAAAAATTTGTACTAGAGATAGATAAATTAGGCAATGACAACTTAAGGGAGACCAGCAAGTTCAGCCAAAACCCTCTTATCATCATTTTACATACCTCCTCCTTCAACCTATCAACTTAAAACCAGGCCCATGAATGAGACAACAATTGAACTGTATACAAGAAAGTTTGCCATTGAGATCGGGTCGATTGTTTGCATCGTTTAACTAACCATGAGAAACCGGAAAACGTCAACCAATGAAATGATGCCTTCTACTTTCTTGCTTCCAGCTTCAACAACAACAAGACGTCTCACCCCTGGGAAAACAATGAATGCAATTAGCCTAATATCAATATGTATGATATGGGTGCAAACGAGTCAAGCTAAGCTCAAGCTAACTCGACTTTAGCTCAACCTGCATTGAGCTCAAGTCAAGCTAAATCGACCCGAGCTTTACATTGAGTTGATCTCAAGCCATCTGTATTTAGGCTCAGCAAGTGTTGAAGGAAATGATAAATTAATGATTGGGAAATGAGGGGCATCTTAAAATGAGAGACGAGAAGGAAAACGAACCTGGCTGGGATAATCTGTCCAAGACCTTATGCAGGGGATCAGATGGCAAGCACATAAAACATCTTTGGTTGTTGGACCCATATGTCGGCAAGGGATCATCTCTGTACTGCAAAGCCTATGATTTCAAAAGTAGCCGAAGTAAATAAGAAATGCTGAAGAATAAAAAGATATATGATAGCTTCTGGACCTTGTAATTAACTTCTATTTTATGCAAAAGCAAAAAAAGAAGCCCAATTATATGCTTAGATCTCCTGCTGAAATCTTGGCTTCGACATCCAAACACCTCAAGTGAAGTTCATTCGCCAGTCACCATGTTCATCCACAATATATTACATATTTATGTGACAACTAGACGGCATGTCCGCTTTGAAAGATGTTCATTCACAGGTATTAATTAGCATGACTTCTATGACCATAGACCTAAGATCTTCAGAAGCCCTTAATAAGCATAAAGCCATCACGCTCCTGCAAAATATGCACCTTCAATGCAGATCAGTTCTCAAACTAAAATGAACCACTGTCTTCTATAGACCACTGGTTATGGTCAAGGCAAGCATACTATCTAATGGGTAAAACAAAAGGTCAAAGCTAACAGAGATTGGTAATCGTCTATCAACTTTTCTCAGCTTATCTAAACCAGCAGTTATGCATGAGGCGAGCCCCATTCTGCAGAATCTGCACATTTCTGTCTTACTATTCCTTTAACTATCATTATCTTCCACTGAGTGATGGCAGTGCTGTGGTTTTCCTTGAGACAGGGTATCCAAACGTTGAAAACTAGAATTATATTGAAGAGGCAAATGTAGATGTAGTAATTGTCCAGCGAATGCACAGCAAGTTCAATGAAGAAAACGTTGCATAAAATACAAGCCCCTCGAAAATATAAAAGAAAATATATATATATATATATATGTATATGCAAGTAGAACAGCATGCTAACAGATAATGTGCTTACCTGATGAATAGTTGTTTCTTCGAGATTAATGTGTGTATAGATTTTGTTCTTTGCCAAAGTAGTTATGTCACTGGAAAAAAGGACAATTCATTGATACCACTCCAAATGTCAAGAAAAATATTTCACATGCAACGAATATGAATGACAGTACATAACACTAACCTTCGAGAATAAACATCCAATAAAGAGTCATTATCATCAACAATTGGAATTGAACTAACTTGTGCTGCAAAAGAGTGAGGCGTGTCATATAAAGAGAGATGTAGGTACCAGGATACAAATTTGTAAATCACGATTACGTAAAAATGAAATTCCCTTTATGCTACTAAAAATTAAAAAAGAAGAAGCAACACTTATTAGATTCAAATGATTTACACTCAGTTAAATTTATTTCATAAGAATCAGTTGCTACACAAAGAAGTCAGTAGTTTGATAAGAAGGACTCCCGTTTTTGGAGTATGCTGGATACCTTGAATTAATAAATTCAATGCTGCACTAAGCGAAGCACTGGGTCTCAACATCGCCAACGGTCGCCGATTTGGCTCTCCAATTTTTGGAACCCAAGTGCCCAAAGGGATTGCACAGATTGGATATTGAAGTACTGGTAATAAGCTTGGTGAATGCTTAAAAAACCGGCATATACCTATAAAGCATCTAAACATGTCAATCATGAACACAATATGATCACTTATTTCAATTCCTCAAGCTTACTGATCCACAAAGAGATGCAAATTATATTCTGGATAATAATATACACATATAACCAAACACATAAGAAGCTGACTCATTTTACTCACATTTCAATATTCCAGAAAGTGAAGCAAGATGTAATAGATGTGGGTTTGATGCATCTGCTGAAGGAGAATGAATAATGGGAACTGTGGCTACACCATGTTGCAAAATTTTCAAAGCAACTTCCTTCAAACTGTCATCTGGCCCAGCCTGAAAATCCTCATCAAATTAACCAAAAAGAGCATCCTATATGCCAATTCCAGTGTGCTCAAATGAACAACATAGACAGATACTTAAAAACAAAATGAACACATTCACAAGCCTCATATAATCTAATCTTTCTTTGTTGACTGAAGATTCGCCCATTTTTACTAGTTAAAACTCAATAAGACGATGAAAATGCCACAACAATCATGACAATACCGAAATAAACAAGCAGAAAACCTAAAGATTCTTTTCTAGTATGGCGCACAGCTTCAATAATCACAAATGAGCAAATGGTTGTATTCTACTTACGTTTTTTTGTCAGCATTAGTTTCAAATATGAACAGAATCATCAGTGTAATAAAAGTAGGAACTAGCATACAAATTGTCAACCCCATCAATATGGGCTTCCTAATTTTCAAATGGCTGATCAAAAGGCACAGCTTATATGATGGCATTCAGCACATCAATATGAAGACTTACATGTACAAGTTCTCTGGAAACTGCACCTCCTTGCGCACTAATTTGACCATTCAGATATGACTTTGCTTCTTTCCAAGCAGATATAGTGTGTGTCTCCAGCTCTTCCTCAGTCAAATTGGATCCATGACTGCCAAGCTGCCACATGGATAAGGAAGATCAAAGAAACACATTATAAGATTTACCAACCAGGTACCAGTAAAAAGAGAGAGAGAATCTACACTATAAAATAAAGAGATCATATCATTTTGTTAAAGATCTATGATCTGGTAGTTGCATTATTTAGCACCTTTCACAAACCAATTAGCATCCGCATTAATGTATACAGGCAACAAAGTCATAATATACAAATGGAAGTGAAAACGGCAAAAAGTCATCAAATGCATAGAGAGGATTCATCCACCAAATCTAGTGCACTTGCACTGAAACACCAAATATTTGGATCTTACAAGTGCTTTCTTTTCCCAGAAACTCTCCAATTCTAACATTAAAGAGAATGCCTATTCACAAACCAAAACAGATTGCCACTCAAATTTATCACTGTTCTTAATCAAATTTAGTACATTTCCATTCAATTGCAACATTAAGCAAAATCCAATAATTTTCATGTCATAATTATGTCATCCAAATTAAATTGCAGCACTGTCAGATTGGAGTCATGTTGCCCATGATTAGATTAAATTTTTACTCATCAAAGTCAACTAAAACTGATGGATTCTCAGAATATTCAATGTAATTTTGAATTAGTTTCCTCCCAACTTATTATCAACATCTGACTAAAGGAAATGAAGCATGACATGTTCCCACTTTTGCACGTGTACCGCATTGAAGAGTGACAAACTACAAATGAGAGCTCCTGGCGTATATTTAATGTGATGCAATAACTTCCAGTACCACTTTTATCCCTCCAATAACAGATCTCTCTTCCTGCTTCACCTATATAACATAATAAATCTAACTTTGCTGCTACATGAATAAAGTTCCAAAACATCATATCAATAAGGAAAGTTAACAATTTTTGATAAAAATAACACGAATTCTACATCAAGGTCATATAAGCTACTTAATAAGCAAAGACATAAATAGCACACAAGTTATATATCAGTTCACCAGGAAAAAAGGGGGCCAACGAGAAAATCAGCCGGGGAGGGGGTGAGGAGCTAGAGGTGGATGGAGCTGAATCAAGATAGATTTTATTCACTGTAATGTAATTTTGAGATGGCCCAGTCACCTACCTCTCTCATAATCAAAATAAAATCCAGTGCACTAAGAACTCCAACAAATTTCCCCTTTGAGAAATCCCATAATGGAGCTGTAGAGATTCCCTGAAAACAATTTGTTTGGGAAGAAAAGCATCAGAAAGAATGGACGGACAACAGGCACATGCAACACACCCTTGCAAGTGGTAGGATAATTACAGTGCTCCTTATATCGTATAGACATTAAGAAACAATTATTCAAAGATTTATTCTCAGTAGTCAGTCTCAACACAAAATAGCTAATAACGGTACCTACCTGCTCATGCAGAATATGAAATGCTTGCTTCACAGGCAGTTCAACATCCAAAGCAATAACCTAGAGGCAAATCCAAGTAAAACAATCAAATAAACTCAAATTGGATAGAATATCATTGTGAACTGATAAAAAGTAAGAACAGAAAGTGAGCATCCACACCTTCCCAGATTCAGGAAGCAATTCATAAGCCATGTGTGTTGACATGAATACAGTAATACGATGCCGGGAGATCTCTAGATCTGCCTCAGATATTGTCGGAAAAGGCTCAGGAGATGTGCCATCTGACACTCGCACCTGTGAGCAAGTTAAATTATCAACAAAACAAACTTACTTCTACTACAATTGATCGCAAAAATGGCTATAAGAATCCATTTCCAATAATACGATGGCACAAAGCCACAAACGTTTGGTTGAAACGAGTTTGATGGTAAACCATAATATCTGCAGACTTATAAACTATAAGATTCTTTCCATCTTAATAGTGAATGTTAAATGTCTCCAACTTTAAAATTAAAATTAAATATTCTCAACTTCCCAGTTAACACATCATACACTTCCATATTTCCGATTAGTCATTGCCATTTTGGTTACAAGCAGCAATGAAGTCAAAGGGGTGTGTGTTAGAAAAAGCTATGTAAGTTATTTCAGAAAAAAGCCAAACCTGCTATTTTAGGATTTTTGCAATGTTGGCACATGCTCAACTTGGAGAACTACAAAGTGGGGAAAGGTTCGAAGGACATGAAAGATACACATGGCAATCCACTTGAGGAGCATCAAGATATTTTTAGTTTATTTTTGTGAATTGCCCCAAGTTATATAAACAATAATTCCAAAACTTTAGTGGAGAAAATAAATTGATATTAGACATTATGAAAAAGTAAAGATAAGTGCAGCAATGTCATACCGCACGCTGAAATGCCTCATTATCTACATCCATGCTGGAACCAGGACCAGAGGGAGGCACTTGTGGGCTTAGCATTGGAGTACGATAATCAGACTCCCGAGTTAATAATATAGTGTTCACTGTTCCAATGTTACTACTGATAAAAGGCTGACGCTCATCATGTCTCCATTCACCATCAACCACAAATTTGTACTGCAAACAAAGGAGCAGCATTTGAAAATGACATAGAACTCACAAGTTAGCGTGCCACTAAAACCCATACAAATAGTTTCAATCAAGATTCAAAATTTTTTTAGCCCATTCCAGACAAATGGATACATGGCCCTTTCCATCTAGGACTTGAAGTTAGGGTAGTCGACATGAGAAGATTCCTCAGAGATATTCTTTTTTTGTTTTTTTTCAATTAAAAAAATACCTGTTACATACCATTATTAAGCAGGCTACTCTTGCATATTAGAATGTCGTGAGTGATAACATCTTATCTTCATAAGGATAAACAGGAAGATGTAGATTACTCGTGTAGGGAAATTTGGAAAAAATTTATAGCATATAACTTTGCATTGAAGAAGTGAAAATTATCTTAAGAAGGGCACCCAGACCAAAAAAATAAGGCTGGAAAGAAAAATAAAAAGAAAATGAAATATAAAACTCATTCCCGTGGGACCCCTGCATGATCTTGTTCTTCTTATTTTTCACCCAGCTCGATCCATATATGGCTATGTATATGCATAGGCCACACCTAACTTCTTAAGCCGGATACCATCCACCTAAAATGTTCACAAGTTTCAGTTATTAACTGAATTCATTCGCATTTGAATTAATTTGTGAATATTTTGCCCCCTCCAATAATCAAATGCAATCTTAACCATTCATTTAAAACCTCTAATCTATGTTCTTACCAAGCCAAGATCTATAATTTTTCATTCTTCCACGAGCACATGCAGATATATGTCTGCCTTTACTTTCAGCTATAAAAGCAACTGTTGCATTTATATTCACCTAAGAAACTTAATTGCCCTCTTTAGTGAAAAATAGTCTTGACAAGGGTCATACGCCACACTAGATATCATAATTGTCAACCAGCATTCAAGATCATATCGAGAACATTCATTTGCTTATCTGAACTAACAGAAAGTATCATTTTCATTTATTTCCATGAGTCCAAAACCAATAAATTAAGAATACGTTAAAGGTTAGCGTCTTTCCCAGCTCATGCAAAATTAGTCAGCATCTCAACAAAATGTCAAAAATGGCCAACGGAAAAGAGGCGAAAATAACGGAAAAAAGAGACTAAGTATGTCTCCTCACAGTGAAGGTTCAGTGTAGTCATCCTACACGATCACGTGATAAAGTATTTTATTAGGCAGAATACACCAAATGTGCGTGACATAACATACCAAACGCCGAAACGCACATGGCGTAATGTGAGTTAAGTGACATGTCCAGCATCCATCGGAATTCAAAAAAATTAACTACTAATCTATAGCCATTATATGGTTATTTCCCATCAAAATCAGATCGCAGTCAATTAAGTAATGGCATTTCATTTTATCATTCCAAACAATAACAAGGAATTTTCTTCAGAGAAACATTAGTAATCTTCAAGAACAGAAACCAACCTGGTGATAACCGGGCGGCAGGCTACAAATTGTCTGAAACACAGTAGGGCAACCCTCAACCGGAGTCATTGGCCATTGTGTCCACCTTTTCCAAAAATTACCATCAATCAGACAACTTACCACAAGCACACCTCAAATCACAAACAAATATTATGACAAAAGGAGTAATCCGAACATAACATGATGATAAATAAGCTTCAAATGCTAATTAACTCTCACCCTGTAAATGAGCCACTGATGTACACAACTCTCCCACCATACGGCCAGACAAACCGTGTGGGAATCAACACCATTCCACTTTCGCGCGAATAATCCATACCAGGAGAATACATTTAGTCCTTAACAATTCTAAATTTACTTCCCCAGAAAAAATCTCAGCATTTGCTTGATTACAATTCAACAGCGTCAACAAAATCAAGTTATTTTTGCGAAAACCCAGAACCCATTCAGCTTAACACCTCAAAATTCAGTTGAAATTACCCGATTACTTCTGAGATCATAATTTGATGGGAACGCCCAACTCCATGAATGTATAACACGACAGCCCTAATTGTAAAGATAAACTAAAACCTAATGGAGAAAATATGTACCAGAAGGAAAGCTGAGGGCATCAAGACTGGAAATTTTTCATAAAAATCGAGACACCTGGGGGTATTTAAAAATAGAAATCAAAGAGAATATTTTTAGATAGAAAAATTTAGCCCTAAACCTAAATATTCCAGTTCTCAATATTATTATTCAAGAAAATTGAAACAATAAATTATATTATATATGTAGCTGGAGGAATTAGTAGCTGGGGTCCACATTGTAAGATTCCCCGTTGAGTTGCCAAGTCAGCATTCTCTTTACTGCCAATATTTTTCCCCTCGTTATAAATCCGCTCATTCAATTTTTGGAAAAAAAATGATTTTTTAATTTGTTAAATATTTATTGTATTGTAACAATAACAAATAGGATCTATTTATTTTTTAATAATATTACCTCCACAAAAATGCAAAATAGTTTGTTTAAATTTTCAAGTGAAATATGTGATTGGAGAATTAATATATGAGTAATAAAATGAGAAAATGATGAGAACATTATGTTACAGAGTATATGTTAGTTTCTTTATGAATTTTTAGCCAAGAAATTTAAATGGGACCAGTGACGACTCTAGAATTTTGATTCAGTTGATTCCTTCCAAATTGCTATTAAATAATAAAAATTATTTAAAAAAAATCTCTCTACCCAAAAAAGTATGATGAATCAGTATATCAGGACATATATTATTATGCTAAAATAATTGAAAAAAATTACATATCCAATAATATAAAAAACTACAAAAATCTTAACAAAACAATTAACTAAAATACTATTTAATTAATGAAAATATAAAATTTTGACTCACTAAAATCACTTGAGTTTGACAGATTTGTTGAAATGTAATAAACCTGAGTTATGGGTAGGATGATTTGGTTTGATATTTAGATATTGACCAAAAAAATAAAAATAGTCAAATTGAAGGCTTCTTTCACACTTCAAATTTTAGTATTAATTGATTCTTCACATTTTAGAGTACTAAACTTTCATTTAGTAATTTGCTGTAAATTTAAAAGTGGAGTTCTACACATATATATTTTATAGTCTAGTATTTGAACATATATATATTATATTATATTATTTAAAAAAATCCAATGGGGTCCTGGGCCCCACTAACCCATAGGTGGCATCGCCATTGAATGGGGGCAAAGTAGTCCGATAACTTTATGTTGACGGTATGCAATATTTTGAAGTTCTTTTTAAGGGGACCATATATGAATATATGGCTATTAGAAAAAATTAATAAAAAAGATAGTTTAGGAATAATTGCTCTAAAAGATTGTCAATAGCTGCATTTAAAATAGTAAAGTGATTGTAATTTTTTGATGAATAAAATTAGATAATCAAAATTGATATTCAAAATTTCAAATTACCACAAAAAAATTTCTTCTTGTAATTTAATCAACTTTATAACACTGCAATCTTATTTTGTGGGATATATAACACATGCATATCTCATATATAATACACGTATCTTTTTCTTATTTTATGGTACAAAGTTTCCCTTCAATGAATTGTATGAAACAACCCGTATTGTAACTACAATAGTTCCCCCATTATTATTTAAGATGTTTCACTTGAAATGTAAATTTAGTGGCATCAAAAGAGTCAATATATAAAATTTCAATACGTTTAGAAAAGTAATATATTTCATGAAAGAAGAAAATAGAACAATAGTATATTTCATGTAAAGGAAATTAGAAGAGTAATATATACTTTTATAAGAGAGATTGACTATCCCTTTTTGCCAGGCCTCTCTCTAGGTGGATGGGATCTTCTATTCCAAATGATTTTTTATATCTTATTCCATACTTTTAAATACATGCCATGTGTACTGCATTTATTATAAAATATTTTTATAAGAAAATATTTAATATACGTATCATGTATTTAAAGGTATAGAATAGGAAATAAAATATTATTTAAAATAGGGAATCTCGTCCTCTTGCTAGGACATGTTAAATGTAGAGAGAGTTTAAAATTTTTCGAAGACCCTTGTCGCCAACACTTCCTCATTTTGAAACCCTGGCCATGGACCCCTAGCCTTCTTGGAACCCTTGGGCTGCCTTCCAACTTATGTATCACCGAATGTGCATATATATTGTTCATGCACCTTTGTTGTTTTAAAATATTTTATTGTAGTGTTTGATATTGTTTACTATCTGCCATCTATTATCTACTATCTATTATACACGCAAGGAAGATGATTGGTGGCGACTGTGAACACGGCGGCCTTTATTATTTGGCCTTTATGTGACAAACTATACATAATCAATATTTATATTCCAACTTGAGAGATGTGTTAGTATTTTAATTATATTGGAACCTTAATATATTCGAGTTACATTAGTATTATAAGGATACCGGATTATAAAAGAACATATTTTATTGCAAGATAATTCGAATTTATCCAGATCATAATGTTTGGAGAACACACATCTAAATTTAAAAAAAAAAAGATACAAGAATTATCTTACCAAGATTTTTGTTACAAGACAATATGATTTATCAAATTTCGAAATTTAAAAATTTAGATTAGCTTGATGTATTACAAAACATCAAATTTTTAGCACGGGATAAGTAAAGTTATTCTTCTTGCCTATTGTCTTAAACTCTTTTTTTGATAGAAAACTATTCAAAATTTCCATTAATTCAACTAAATTGCTTCATAAATTTTAGATTATGCATTAATTTACAAATTACACTCAATAATTAGTCTAACTTACGAATTTTAGATTACACATTAATTAATTAAAATAACTTGATAATAATTCGCGGGGATTTCATTTATTTCATTTGGTATAATAATTATTCTTGAATACAATCAAATATATGTCAATACTAAAAAAAAAAGAAACTCGAAAATACATTTTCCTAGATATTATTGGAAATAACTTTTTTAAAAATTTACGATGGCCATTGTAATTTGTTAAGTAGTCAACTGTCCATACTTGCGGTTCACGGCTGTGTTCCCTCTCTGGACTGGTTCGTGGAGGAAAGCATTCTGCAATGCGCTTACCATATGGTGAAAGAAAGAAGATACCATTACATTTCTCTAAAAGGGCAAGTATGCTCAAAACTTTACATGCACAATTAGCATAGCAAGAAATTGTTTTTCTGCATGTCAAGTGGAGAATTCAGAGCTCTTGCAAGGGTCCAGTTTTCTATATTCTAGGCTACAGATTGTTTGTGGGTTAGAGATTTATTTAGCTATTGCTTTGCTTTTCCAGGACAAAGCACAATGTGAAGGGACGCATACCGGCAGATGTTTGAATGCTATGTACTTTGAGAAGCTATCTTGGCTTTCTGGTGGATTTTAGTCCCAAAGTTTACAAATTATAATGATGTATATAGTAGAGTAGTTAGCTATTCGTCTGGCGTTAGCAAAACAATGGCGATGAAGGCATTTATAGGTGCATATTTCGTGGCGGCGGTTGTAACTTTCCATGAATATCCATTTTCCTTTTAATGGTGTAGCAGGGATGCTTGCTCTTTTCTTTTCTTTCTTTTTTTTCTTTTTTTTTCTTTTTCCTTTTGTAAACAGATTTTGATTAATTGAGAGTTCATTTGAGAGGATATATGCAAGAAGCTTACAGAGTTCTGTACTCAAAATATTTATTGTTGAATGTTTCTATGAAGTTGCTTGATGCAATGTACTATTTCATTATTGTGAAGTCAATACAAAGTCTCTCGCAGGAGAATTTTCAGTTGAATTTGTGAATCTTTTGAATATAAGAACCATTGCAAAATTGAAGCATGAGTTGTGTTGGACAGAAGTGCGATATTATGTGCTCATTTGAAATGATAGGTAATGGTAATGTGAGTTCTTTTCTAGCAAAAATTAGCCAGAAAATTGACTAAAGGACCAAAATAATACAAACTTCTTAATTTAATGACTAATGTCAAAAATAAAAGATGAGGAGCTAAAGGAGATTAAAAAAAAAAAAAGGAAATATGAAGAACAATTAGTTACATTAACCCGATTAAATAATTATTTCGTATTTTCTGATAGTGTGCATTATTTCATAATTTCTGTATTCATAAATTGATTAATTATTTCGTATTTTCTGAGTGCGTGAAGCACACTACGGAAAGCGGAATGAATCCTTTTTTATGTGACGAGAGAACTAAACAAAAGCTAAATTCTGAAATTAGTAGCTTCACTATTTTCCAAATATGCAATACAGAGACCACACCAGTAAACCTTGACATGAACTTTTTCGTACGCAGTACAAATATATACACACTCTGAAAAATTTTCTTGCAGTCATGCCATCCCAAAATTTTTCAGAGTTTCATATTGTAACCATACGTTATGGCTTTAAGGCTATAAAAAGATTTCAGTGAAGGGAATCACATAAATTTATCGATTTATTATCTCATTATTTTCTTGAGTTCTGCGAATTTCATCAGAATTCTGTAACCTCAGAGAAACAAAATTTTCAAAATACAGAACCTATATTTTAGTAAAAGAAATGACACTCAAGCATCAAAATCAAATTAAAATCAAATAGCCATACCAATTTCATTTATATGCACCTGCTACCAAGCTAAAAACGTTAAAACAATGTAACATAAACTCAGATCAAACACGACATGGAAGTCATAAAAAGCAACATAAAAACACGACATATATAACACATCATCAACAGCTGACACTTCTCAAAGTGTAGTAATAGGAAAATTAAAAAAAGGACTCCACAACAAACTGGAGACTACTACTACTGAATCTTTACAATTTTTAGTTCATGAAAAAGCCAATCTGATAATTAAGGGCAAGGAATCCAGATAAATAGCATACATGGGGCCAGGCACTAAGGAAATGCGAGGGAATTGGGCTTAGTCTCGCTACTCATAACAGTTAAATTACACCTTTTTCTCGACAGGGAAACGTGCCGACCAGATGGTCGTTACCTGATTCTTGGGCAGAATGTACAAGCATTCTCAAGCCCCTGCATTTAGTAAATCATCACAAAAGTTGCGGAAACCTCTGGCAGCATTTACATTCTTTTGAGCACAATAAGGCTTTCGCAGTTCTTGCAGCAGCAATAGATTTTGCACATTTGATCATCGGCTGGTTCAGGCCAAGTATTTAAACAAGTTAGGGTTGTCCTTGTCCCTTTCAAGATAGTCGCGAGTGATCAAATCCTCAATCCTCTTCTTGATTGCTTTAACATCAGGCTGCATTTTACATTTTGGTGATCATAGAGTTTAAACAGATAATAGAGTTAAGGCAACACCCCGCAGGTTTGGAACGTTTACGAAAAAGATACCTCTTATCTTGTGAAATTACAAATACCCTCAATTTGTTACTTCAAGAAAAAGAGGTTTTTTTCTTTCTTTTTTTTTTTTTTTTTTTGTGGCAATCAAGCCAAAAGTCACGAGTCTTTTGGTAATTAATACTAGAAAAAAAAAATTCAATAGATTAAGAAGAAAAAAATATTCAATAGATTAAGAAGAAAGGCATCATAATGGTACCTTGAACATGCGACCCAATTGCTCAACGCACTCCATTACCAACTGCTGATACCCCAATACTTTCCTACTCTTCATGATACGCACAATTGATGCATCAATGGCGTAACGTCTATCCTTGTCAACATCCTCAATCACCTTCTTCTTCTCATCCACAGGAGGGAGAGGTATCTTCATTCCCATGGAAACAGTTAAAAAAAGAGTCAGGCAAAAGTGAATACTTCTGTAACATTGTGAGTCTGACATCTTGTTCTTACCCCCCGCCCCCAGCCACCTGCTTGCATTCCACTCTTTCTACACTCTCCTATTTTCTTTTTACCATATTTCCATTCATCTCTTACCAGTTGCCTTGGCTTTGTTTGGATATATATTGGGTGTTTTGAGAGAAATGTTTTGGGATAATGAATACGGAAATAAGGTTGGAGAACGTGTTGCATGTCTAATTTGGTTTTCGGGATGTGGTTAGAGCTTGTTTTGGGAGAGAATTTGGTTTTATTTTGGGAGGAGAAATTTTACATTCTAGACATTTGGGCTATGGCAGGTGAAGATGCACTTTTAAACTAATATTTTTTATGTATATATAATTGTGATGAGAACATATATATATATGTATGTATGTGTAATGATTAAGTTTGTCATAGGGAACACAAAGGGGTATTTTAGAAATGTTTTAGGGGTGCCTTAGATGGCACCCTCAGGGAATATACCGGGTTGCTTGCTAGCTTAATTTGCCCAAGTGGAGTACTACCCCAGGGTGGGGAAAATGAAACCAAGCAATGACAAATCTCTCTACACCCACACACAAAGACACAGAAATAGAGCGTGGGGAATCAATACCTTGATCCTTCTCATTTTGTCAGTGAACTTTGAGTTAAATTCAAAAACGTCAGTAGGGGAAATAGTTTTGGTGTTGGGCTCTTTGTTCAGAATCTTATACTTGGCACATGAAAGTGAATGAAGCAACCTAACAACATCGTCATCTGATAGGTTCAATTGAGCCATGATCTCCTGATAACTCAATCTATCAGAGGCGTTGAACAGCAGCAGGGCAGCAGCCTACAAAAAGGAGTTTCAAAGTTACAATCTCTACAATATCAATCAAGGAATCAGGCATAAAGGGTGTATTATCCCGCCAAATAACCTGATAGGTCGTGACAATAAGCTCTATCGTCTTCGGTTCAAATTTTCCATTGATGTTACAAGTACCCAGGGAGTATATCCACGTAAGTTTCCTGTGCTTTGTTTTTGTCTGGTAGAACTCCCTAAATACTTCAACGCACTTGACCTGCAAGAATATTTCAAAGTAAAATGAGAAGTCAGCGACGAAATGGTTACTTCTAAATGCAAGATTTCTCATAAATAAGCATATTACCATCTCAGCAGGAAGGTTAAGATCAAAGGACTTGTAACTTGGCCAGAAACCAGTGGTGAGGACAGTCACCGTCAAGTCGATCCCTGGATTTGCATTTGGGTTATTGCTGAGATATTCCTCAAAGCTGGTTTGATTTTCCCTAGCTAGAGTCAAGTCTGTGACCTGATATAGTAGAAAACGGCAAAGAGAATTAGATCATATTGTAATAAAGGATCCACAATTCAGAAAAGGTAATAATAGACACTGACCATCCCCTCCATTTTTGATGTAAATTGGCCACCACATTGCTGCTTCAACTTTGTCAGGATACTTCTCTCATGCTCATCATTAGCACTTTTGTCAAATAATAAGCGCCGAGCAAGTTTTTTCCTGTCAACAACAGTGGTGAAAAGAATCAAATTTAATGCATCCTTCGTAACAGTGAAACATACCAACAGCTAATTTGGGAAACTCACCTATAGAATTCAGCAAATAAATCCTTGTCGCTGATATAAGCAAGCAATTTTACCACCTGAAGGATGTTTAGAGAATCAATCACAGCTTCAAACACTACCACAACAAATATTAAACCAAACTTGAAATACACGTGACAAACCTTCTCCAACGTTTCCTCAATGGCTTCATCACTCAACTTTTCACTCCCACCCTTTTTGAGAATGTTATCACAAAACGTGGCAAGAAGTTCTGCACTAGAACTTCCAGCAACACCTTTGTTGCAGAAGACTTCAAATGCCTCTTTGAGAGCCTATCAATTGGACAAAGAAAAATAAGAAAGTCATATTAATCATGGATTAAAAGGCTAAGTAACAAATAAACACGAAGCTATTAATAATTCTAACCTTGTGGAAAAGCGTGTGATTTAGAAAACAATCATTCACATATGCCATGAATTTGTCATGGAGCTCGATTACTTTCCTGACAAATACCTGGATCCCAACCACAAATTTATGTCAACGCGCTTTTAAGGTCAAGAAAATTCAGAAATATTGGCAGCAAAAAAGATAAATCAGAAATGTTACCTGTTCTTGTAGTCCAACAACGTCTTTTTTATCTGCCTGCAAAAGATGCCTATTGATTAGAAATCTATACAAAGATATAGACACAGATAGAAACATTTCCATTAAGTACATCAAATTGGCCGAACTTTGTTAAAGCAGTCCTATATAATGTTCTAGCCGGCAAATGGAGTAAAATATCTCAATTCTGTTTAGTTCATTAGGAAACCAAAAAGAAATCACAGCATTCTGTCGTTTTATGATAACTGTTCTCCTTTCTGCAAAAAAACTGAAAAAGCTTTTCTCTACCATTTTCGTAACATAAAAGGTCTGTTTTAATGAACAATAAGTTCTGTAAGGAACATAATGACATCATGTTGTTTCCTACACAATGATAAGCTCATTAGCTTGATCATTTTGATGTTATCTTGCACGTAACCAGCTAAAGCTCTGCGAGAGCTTTTCAATCAATCTCTCTGTTATGGAAAGTAAGAAACCTTTCTAAACCACAATATACAGGTTCTCAACGCATCCCAAGACTTTTCATACATCTGCAGGGGATTAAACTCAAAACAAAAGCAGGATAGAGTTTCTATTACAAGTGCAGGACAGACTAAAACCTAGAAATTTTAATCAACTTCTGCCATTCAAAAGTGATTACAGAAACCTAACACAAGAGCCAGTTATTGATGGTCAATGTCTCACATCTCCTACATCTTTTCTATCGTTTATTATTTATTTATTAAATATGGATAGGCACTGGTTTCTACTCCTTTATGGTTCCAACTTATTAAACAAAGCAAAATTTTGCAAGACAACCACAAATTCATTCAGGATATGAATGGTGAACTTTCAGAAATATGAGTTGAAATAAAAACGTGATACCCTTTGTAAGAAGGGTATAATTTACAATTTCAGGCATAGGTGAGAAAGCGTATCGTGAAAGAGCAACATGATTGTAACAGTCCCACTTTTTCATTGGATATACATTGATTACTTACTGAACTACGTTTTTACAGGACAGAACTTCCAGAAGATCAAATTAACAAAACTAAAAAACTTATTTGAAATCCAAACCTTCTTATTGCTTGCAGCATCCTCTGCTTGTTTAACCAAAGCAGTACCCTCTGCAGTAACATGCTGTGGTTGGGAAACCATTATTCATTAGTGAACATATAACAACTTGGTGAACAAAAGCAGTAAAAATTTGAAATACAACTTGGCAAAACCAAAATAAAACACAAACCTGCTTAAATATATTAGCCACAGGCTCCAGACCTCGAGGTATTTTGGAAAAGAGTCTATACATCCTCGACAAGTCCTCTACCTAAAGGACAACGGATGACATTTAGCATCAAAGAGTAGCAATTAAATAAAACATCCAAATACATAAATAAGTTTTTATGATATAAGCACCTTGTCGTCCCTAAGCAATGCATGACAGCCTGAGTGCTCCTTCTCAAGCAGTTGGGTGGCATACACAGACAAAAGCTCATGTTGCACTTTCTACCAGAATCAAAAACAATTATCAAATAAAACAAACATAGTAATTAATTGAATCAAAAAATCCTATCAAATCGAACCATTAACTATATAAATGCATCCCACTTCCAGAACAGATTATTCAGGAACAAGAACTGACCTCAAGCAACTTTGTCTCACTACTTGAATGGAGATAATGAGAAACCCGGTCCTTTTCTCGTTTCAAGCACTCCTCAGCCTGAATATCCAGTAAGATTGTTATAAACCATAGCGAAAAGAAGTTTGGGTAGGAACACTTTAGCATTATCCCCCATTATGTTGGTGAATATGAGCGTGAATGTGTGTGTGTTCTTCACCCTGGGGGTTTGGGTGGGGGGCTCTAAGGCAAAGAAGAAAATATACTTTCAACATATAGTCAGGACATGAATCATCTAAGATCCAATTGGAAGCCTTCCGGGAATAGTACGCAGCTGTGTCCTTCAGCATTGCTGCTTCAAAGTCATTCTCATAATAATCCATCTGCCCCATTCCAATTTCAACAAAAATATCCAATACATTCTTCAATAAAGCTCGATCTATTTGCTCTCCTTCACGCTCTTGATCAATCTGGTCAGAAACAATTATATAAAAGCTCCATAGAGAAAAATAAAAAGATAGAATGGTATAAAGGAAGATAATAACACAGCCATACCAGAGATATAACAGCATCCCTTACTTTGCCAAATAACTCCTGATACACCTGAAATCAGAATTTAGGTTCCAAAATGTTCAAAACTCAACAAAGAAAGGTCAAGGGAATAAAAAGAAAAATAGGGGAAGGGAAGAAAAATGAGGGCTCAAAAAACAGCTCAAATTCAGTGTCAAAATCCTGTTTTTGCAAAGCAACATATGTTGGTTGTTCAATGAAGTGACGGAAACTCAGACTAGAAATCAGGTAGGCATACAGTCAATCATTACCAGGTCTCGGAAGCATGTTAGACCAACTTCTTTGAGCGGTGGAAGTGACCTTCTAGCTATGAAGTAGCGATCAAGATAGTGAAAGAATCTTGAAAGCCATCGCACCATGACTTTGTGATTCATCCATCTTTTCACAAGCTCCCTCAACATGAACTCGTCATGCTTCTCCCTCAATGAAGGCAGTACCTGCAGTTCAAAAGAAGGAAGGCCACAGTGCATGGCCAGAACAAATACATGAATCAATTTTCAGAAGCTAAGCAGATGAACAAGCAATGATACAAGATGCAGAGAAAAAACCATGCTTTTAAATACATTTCAGGGTAATGGGACCACAATGCAAATTTTCAGTTCAGCTTCTAAATTCTAATCAAGAATAGAAACAAGCAACTTCACAAAAAGGGTTGAACGATGAATTATTAAAGATCAGTTTGTCAGGACAAAGTAGATATATGAATGCAAGAGATACTTCCATGGAAGTCTAGATAACTTGTAAATCACCATCAACAAACTAGGATGATTTTCAGGCAGAATGATATTCCAAAATTAAGCAAGTGCATTCAAATAATACAGACTTCTAATATAATGCCAGTAAATCAAACATCTGGGTTCATGCTTACCGTTGTCGTAATGTAATCTACAAAAGACTCCCGGTACTTGTCATACAATTGCTGGGAATAATCATGTGGGGGCTTTTGGGTACACATGTTATAGATTGTCCTGTGAAAAAGAAAAGAGGAGACTCAACCAATTGAAAAGTTCATAATTGCCAAAAAAGTATAACTACAAAAGTACTATAATAGTACGTGTAGAGCATCATGTAGTCCTCTGAGCTGAATTGTGTCTCAGGCAGTCCTTCTAGAATATTTTTCAGTTTTGTAATCCCCTTTTGCATGAAGTCCCATCCTTGGTCTAAATCGATGGTGTTCCTCTGGTTCATTGTCATGTTTACACCAGCCCAAGATCAACACTGAGCCACAACTTAATTCCAGCTCAAATCCTGGTATTGCCACACAAATAGTTAACTTAACCAATATAAAGGAAAACTCTGGATATCATAAACGGTCACTATTTAAGAGGACTTCAACATACCAAATATTAAATGCAACAAATAATGAACCAATAGCCAGAATAGGTAATAATTTAGTTTATGATTATATAATGGCGCTGATAAATTCATCTTCAAATAGAAAGAATTGATTCAGTGACCACTTTACTAGTCACACCAATATGTACACCAGTAATAGTAGTGGCTAAGATAACAACTACATAAATCGTCACAACTCGGGGGGAAAAATCAGCAAATCACCTAGGTATGACATACTAATCATGAAACGAGCAGAGAGTATTGATGTGGCAATATAAGCACGAGCAAACTATATGAAAGGAGAACTGTAAAAGCCCATCTTAGATTTCAGCAAAAAGATTGACACTAAAGCCTAAAAGATTTTCCCTTTTTTAATCCCTTAAAAGTCCTCCTTTCAGTCAAGACTCTCAATCAAAGTAATTATTTACCAACAACACAGGCTCAGAATTAATGACCAAGCCAAGAATCTACCATAGAAAATTTGATATATATCCACAATGAAAGGAAAGAAATCCCACCAACTCACCTGCGCAAAAACCCACAGATAATAACAATTTGAACAAGAAAACCCTAACAATCAACGAATCGCAACAAAAGAAGCAGAAACCTAATCAGAACTCCTCGAATGCGACTCGACCCCAAATTGAAGCTGAAATTGCTACAATTATCTCCACATCGGGATGCATAATCAAATAAATAGCAACAATTTCAACACCGATCGCACAAAAAGGAACGTCGGTGCCTCCGATAGTTACCAACACACACCAAAAAAAATAATAAAAACTGGCACAAAATCACGGAAAACAATAGGCATATATACGATGCATATTTAGAGACAGATGATACCTGAAGAGGAGAGAGAATTTGGGTGAGATGTGAATCTCTCTCGTGTTTTTTTTTTTTTCCCCCTTTCCTTTCTGTTTTTTCCTCTTAGCTTCTTTTATGCCTCTTATGTATCTATACAAATCCCCCACTGGAATTTCGGTAATTAGTTTTTGGTCTCTAATTTTTGTGTTCTTATGATTTTGCCCATATGTTATTTTCCTTTCCCCTTTTTTGTTAAAAAAATTTTAATTCAAAAATAAAATAACATAATTTTAAAAAAAATCCAAAAATATCATTCTCCTATGGGCTCAGCCATTGACCACTTTGCCCCTCTATTTTGACAGTGATAGACTCTAATTCTATAGTATATCGAACTGTTTTGGTTTAATTCAAATTCTACTCATTGACAATTCTACTCCCACACTATTTGCTAAAAAAATTATTATTTTGGGTTTGACGTCACTCTATACTTGTGAATATCAATTATTCGATAAACATGTTGAGATTCCTATAAGCCCCAAATTAATTCGTACAAATATGGTCATGACATAAATACGAATACAATTTGTTATGTTACAACCCAACTTAATGTTAGTTGGAGAATTTTCTGTAGGTTAATTTCTAATTGATGATGCTGATGTTGACTGAATTCAAATTCAAGGTAATGACCACGAACCCTTTACGTATTTCAAATCCAATCATGATTTGTTTGACTAAGGAGCTCAGGTGTATTCAAACGTCTATGCTAGCTCAATGATATTCTTTCTTTCAAGATTAAGGAAGCAAGAAAACGACTTGGTACTTTCTAGGGAATATGGATTAGGATTAAACACACAAGACACGAAAAGTGAATGAAAGAGAAATCTTTAAATCTTGTTATGACCACCTTCTTATACAGAAGAGTGTCAACCCTTCTCTTCGAGTCCTATTCTAACGACTCGTTATCATTAGTTTTTTAGATTTCTATTCGAAATAAGTATACTTTCAAAATAGAATACTATTTCGTAGATGATATGATTGTTCTATTACTCAATCCATGGCTTAATCCATGCAATTATATGTCCTTAATCGCATGGATGACACTCAAATCATTATGAATGTTCCTTGAACTCATTAGCCCTACTTATCATGTATATTTGTTAGCTTGCAAGGGGACAATACATCAAGTTAAAAGTATACTACTTGAATGTCTTTCTATATAAATCATGGTTGTACAAAAGGCCTTGTTATTCCACTAAATGAAATAAAAAGAAAAGAATTATACTTAATTCATGTATTTGATTTTTGAAATGCATTCATACAATGATATTGAGATATATTACTTAAATATAAGCACTTCTCTTTAAAAAATTGTTATGAATTAAATCTTAATAACGCCGTGTTTCTCTTTTTGTTTGATCTACATGTTTATACAATCTAACATGTTATAAAGAATATAAATTCTTTTATTTGAAGAATATACAAATACACACACATATATATATCCTTTTTCTGTCACAGATCGAGTATACTTTAGCTACCTCAGGTAGTGCAAATTTTTAGTATAATTATTACATTATTATATTAAAAACTATCGTTTCTTTTTCTTTTTTTTTTAATAGTGATGAAGTCCCATAATGTGACTCATCAAAACAAATAAAAATGAAAATAAAACTGTTTGCACGTTGAACGAGACACTCAATCTCAGAACTACAAAATTATCGAATAATAATAATAATTTGCTACAAAATTATTATTATCATCGAATAATAACAATAACATAAGAGCTATGATACAATAATCTAAATTTCCTAATTGAATACCCAAGATTAACCTTCATAGCATTTATGTATCTTATTTCATTTTACTAAACAAAATCCATCAATAACTATTAAGTCCTTATCTTAAACCATTTAACTAAACATCCTTTAAAATGAAATTAGTTAAAAATTTTGAGTAATTCCATTAGAAAAATTATATACTGCACCCTGTGTAAGCCCATAAAAGATTCTCGCAAAAACAGAAACCTAAAAAAAAAAAAAGAGAAGAAGAAGAAGAAGAAGAAGAAGAAGAAACCCACGCGCGCACACACAAAGAATCAGACAAGATTTTACACACGAGTTTTCCTCAGATTCATTTGGAAGAATCAGCTGCTTCAGGGAGATACAAGTTATCTTCCTCATCAACATTATCAATTCTAACAACATCTGCATTCTCAGGTTGTTCAAATGAATCACTTCTACCTTCTTCCACATCTAAATTCTTTACCTCGCCATCGATATCATTTTGATCGTGATATTTTGTTCGTATTTTGACACGCTTACCTTTAATATATCGGTATTCCCATTTCGGTGAAGGATACTTCTTCTTTAATTTCTCATACTTGTCCAACATGTCAAGCTTCTTGAAAACATCTCCAACCATCGAAACGATTGACATGGTTGGCCGGATGCCTAGCTCTTCCATGTCAGCAAATATCTACAATCGAAATGAAAGATTTCATAAATCATAAACATGTTTAAAGGATCCCGTTTCAGTTTAGAACACAATGAGGAGAACACCCTCCGTTTTATAATTTTACTGGAGTGTGAAATGAAATATTGTAGGTCATACTAGATTATCTGGAAAAAAAAATGTTGCATATGATTGAACAAATTAAAGAGTGTTTGCAACAGATTCAGAAAAGTAAATATCAACTTCTACGTGAATTATAGCTATTTTTTGAGATGTTGGTGTTGTGCTTCTATCTTTAATTCAAATGTAAGTAGAAAAAAGTTAAAGGTAGTCTGGTCCTCAGCTAACTTCTACAGCTATAACAACTATTTCAAACACTTTCAAGTTTCACTACAACGTTCTCAACAACAATTTCCAATACTTTCTTACTTTTCCAAAAGCATGAGTTCTTACAACAGCCTCTAACATCAACCAAAATTTTGTGTAATTACTTTCTCCACAACTAAAAGTTACGGCAAACACCCTCTAACATTGAGGGCAATTTTCTATTAGTTACGAGGCAAAAAGAAGTTATATTTATGGGATGGATAAGTGAAGAGGGGATACCTCAAACATCTTCTCGTGCATTTTTCTATGATAGTATATAGAAATCATCCTTTCAAAGAACATTCTCGGCATACTTTCCAAGTTCT
>JACFYI010001813.1:83492-126411 GCA_014898755.1 Handroanthus guayacan
AAGAAAGAAAAGTTGGGTGAGCATACCTGAATTATCCGCCTCCACTCCTTTTCATTTTCAAGGGTTTTCAAAGCTTTCTTCACCGTGATCAATGGGAATTCTAACTCCCATGCAATGAAGGAATCAAGTGCGCCATACACTTCCTCTTTGACATTTGATAATCCTTTAATCTAAAATGGCCAACAAAAATGTAATCAATTATTGTTGCTCAAAAGCATAATTCTACAATATCTAGTGGGAATTTGTCAAATGCTATTTTTTACGTAGACTAGGCATTACAATAAGGAAAAGGCTTACACATTCAACAAGCTTCAAGGACTTTGAAATGGTCCCTATCTTCTTTTTGGTTCTCCAAACCCGAGGATATCTTGGTCGAGGACCTTTAGCACCACATTCCTGAGAAATATTACTACTTCAGTAAGCATACCTAGTTCACAGTATTACCAAGGGTGAATTAGGAATAGCATCAGAAACAAAAATAGTAAATAAATAAAAAGTTGATGTTCGTTTGAACTTCTTATAATTAGACATATAACTATTATTACCACTTTCTTTGTTCGGCCGTCCTTTAAATATGTTCACTTTCACACCTCTGCTATATGCCTACGAATTTGCCTAGAAACTCACGCACATTCCTATGTAGCATTGTTGGTCTTATGTGGTCCTAGCAAATTTCCTCTCGTTCGTCTTGTAACAATAAATGGTCAATGTTCACACAATCACATAAAGTGTTCCATTCAATCAGGAAAGATCTACACCTGTTATCAAACTGTCACCAGAAACCAATTACCTTCATTTAGCCCAGGGCTGAGAGTAAATCAAACTACTCGATACCAACTCCAGATCAATCATTAAAAGTTTGTTTGAGCTCAGTTCATTAAACATAAAAGACCAAGTTTGGATACATTTCTTTGTTAGGTTATGTTTAAAACTTATCTCGAGCTCGACTTGATTAGTTAGGGAATTATGTATAACAAGATTAAGTTACTCAAGTTCGACTCATATTCGAATTGATTAAAGTCTGTTCAAACTCGATTTGGTTAACAATCAAACCATACTAACAGTTTTTAAAGCTCGATAAAATTTCAAACAAACTTCAACTGTAACATGGAGCTAATTTAGAAAGCTATGAGATAGAAAGTACACAGTCAAACTATTCTTTACAGCACATTCTACTACAAAAATAAAGATATAAATCACAAAGTATGCTTGATCCCAGGAAACAAGAAAATGAGACAACAAATAGTGCGTGTAGCCATGTAGCAAGAGCATATCAACTACCAAGCCATAATCCTCCCTTAAGAAGAATGAGTTCTGTATGTGCATACATGGCTTAGATACAGCATTCATACGTGCAAAATGTAAGAAGGGCAAATTTCATGTTGCCCCTTGTGAACAATATAGCCAGAAAACAGCTATGGAAAAACAATAAGCCCCGAGCTAACCTGTGTTTTTTGCAATTTAAACCCCTCCGAGGGGAAGAAGCAAGCCTCATTTTTAGAAATACAATTACAATTACGCTAGGTGCTAACTGTTTTCATATGGGGATTTCTGCCCATCTTATTATTCACAGGGAGTAGAATGACCTGGAGTAAGAACAATATAACTAAAGCAAAGAACTAATTGAGTGTATTAAAAATTCAAGGGGGAAATTGCTAAAACAAGAATATTCTCTTGAATGGAAAAGCTTACCACCAAACAAAAGGGCCGGTTCTTCAGAGGTTTAGCTGTTTCAAATCCTATAGTGATAGTTGCCAAAGAATGCCTCAAACTGAGCATCCTTAAAAAGACAAACATAGAGACAATTTTAATGGGGTATCCATTTACACTAAAAGGCAACCATAGTCCAAAACCAGACATCCGAAGAACCATTAGGAAAACAATCAAGATTCTTGTACTATTACCAAGCCAGTAAATTGCACCCAAAAGACAAAGAATTTCAATCTTGCTTTAATTTCCTATTTGCAAAACTACAAATAGGTTGAATAAATTATACAGATGTTCACAAAATAATGGTCATAACAAGCAAAAATTATTGGTCACACCAGTTCATACAATTTTATGGCATAAGAATTTCCGAAAAATGAGATATATAAATTTGTTGAAATAAGCCCAGATTCGAGGAAGAGTACCTGAGACTCGACCAAAAGGGCGCTATTTTTCCCAAAGGGTAGCAGATAGAGTGGGTGCTTATAGGTAGATACGACACCGTATTGATACTTGCCTTGTGTGCGGATGACTGGCGCTATGCTCTCCTTAAAACTTCTGTGTTTTTCTCGCCGCTTCTTTTATGCCTCTTATATCTATTCAAATCCTCCACTGGAATTTCGGTAATTAGTTTTTGGTCCCCAATTTTTGTGTTCTTATGATTTTGCCCGTATGATTCAACAATGATCTTATATCACCCCCAAGAGGTCTCCTCTATATTAGTTAAGCAAAAATTAGGATTGATTATACTTATACCCACCGAAATAGTGAAATTATCAATTTTTCCTTACTTATTTAAAAAATTAGCAATACCTTCCCTTCAAAATGCAAAGCTTACCAAACTACCCTTACCATTAGGATTTTAGATGGAATTTGATGAGAGAATTTAAGTTAATTTCCTATATAGCTGTATAAACTAAAAATATAATTGTTTCAATCACTGTTACATTTATCAAATATTGTTATGATTATGATTTCTCATATTGCTGTATGTCATACAGTTATTAAGTTGAAGAAATTGCAGATATGATTATTGTTGAAAGATGCATATGATAACAAAAAAATATAAGTACTTCATATTTATTCCTTGTAAAATTGTGCCTTACATGGCTATAAATTGGGCTAATGCCGAAACTGTTACTAGTAAGTGATAGCAACAACTTACATATTATAATATACTCAATCTAGTGTTGCCAGCAATATAATATTGCTTTCATTTAATGTTGTATTCACTAAAAACTACCAGCCCAAGTGAAGGTTTTTTTATACATTATAAAACATAACATAAAATAATAATTATTATTACATCGCCATTATCCCCGCCCCCCCCCCACAGGTCCTATTATATAATATTTATCTTCTTTGTATTTTTTTTAAAATATAACATTTAACCTATTTATTTATAAAAACACCCTTTCAACTATAAAAATATTACAAGACCCCTTCACAAATAGGAATTTCACGAAGATTTTACGGGCAAAATGGTTATTTAATAAATTATCTTTTAAAAATAAATTTAGGGAAAAAATCATCAATTCTTTACTTTCATTTGGTTCTTAACAGAGTATTTTGAGAGGGGAATTATTGGTAATTTTTTAAATAAGAGGAAATGAACTAATAATTTTATTATTTTATATGGAGTAAAGATGTAACTAATCCCAAATAACTTGTCACTCTGCCCATACAATTTTATGGCATAAGAATTTTCAGAACATGAGATATATAAAATTATTGAAATAAGCCCAGATACCTTCTAAATACAAGTAGATGGGGAGCGTAACTGAAAGGTACTAGACTGGTCCCGAGTATGGATGACGCACATTCTTGGGCCTTTATTTAGGTGAGAGCCCAATTCCTTTGCATTAGCCTTTTCGAAATAAATTTCTATTGGATTATTTATTTTTATTGTAATTTAGCTTATAAAAGTAAGAACATTCTGAACATTGTATTTTAATCAAAGTGGGTAATTTCCTAGACCAAACATGGGGATGATAATTTTACCCGTTTAAGCGAGTATTTGTGAGGATTTACCCATTTATAATAAGTGTGGGAAATAAAATCATACTCATTGGGGCAAAACGAAACTTTTTTCCCCCGTTTATTATATAGAGTGGGGATGGGGATCTTAGTCCTTGTACCAGTGGGAACAAAACAGGGATTTTTTCCCTCGTTTATTATATGGCGTGAGGACGGGGATCTTAGTCCTCTCACCCATGGGTATTCGTTAAGCGTTTATATTTTATAATTATCAATTAAATATTTAAACGATATTGTTATTTTTAAGACTCTGTACTTGTTAATTATATAGATCTCTTTGTTAGGTTAGATTTTATGTTTTTATTGAAATTATTTTATTATTTTGTATTTACAAATTAATTAGATCCATTGAATTATGATTTTAAGGTTTTAATTAAAATATTTTTTAAAATTATTAAAATATTTAATTTGTTAATGGATACTCGCAAATATCAACAAGGATTCAATTTCCCACGGTGTGTACTCATTTCCCACCCTCGCAGATAATGGGACGGCGGTGGGGGGTAGGAAGATACTCCCCATCCTCATCCATGCCCCGCCCTGTTGACATCTCTCACCAAACATTAGGTCATGCGTTCTATATCTATTGACATCAAAATTACCAATCAAACAACTTCAACGATTTTGGGTACCAATTCTTGTATATTTATCACTAGTATATGTATCATGAATAATCTGATATGCGTAAATAAATAAGTTCATATAAAATATATTTTAATACATTAATAATTAGAATGAATACATATCATGCTTAAATAATTAAATAGTTACATTGATTTATGTTTTGGTGATTTATCCTCCAAAAGTAAGGATGCACCCGATTATTGTATTTCACATGATATCTATAGCTTGAAATTTTAAACAAGTTATGGTTACAATTCTTATGTATCATGGATATATGTGCATTATCATTCATATTAGTTCGATATGTTCAACAAACGAATCCCTACAAAATATATCAAATATCCATCAATAACTAGAACAAATATATATTTCATTCATGTTTCATTTTAAATCACAATAATACACGAATAATACGGGTCTATACAGAATATATGTAAATATTCATCAATAATTAGAATAAATACATATTTCATTCATGTCTCATTTTGAATCACAACAATATACGAATAACATTTAATGTCGTCTTTCAATACAAAACATAAACCAATGTTCATTCCCATCTCATTGCATCAGTCACAATCTTTAACACAAACAAAAAAAAACCTCAAAAACAACATTTTTTATTCCCTCATCAAATCTCATAAACACAATCCAAGAACCTCTCCATTGCCCCCTTTTCAAGTCCCATCCACACATTAATCCCTTCACCATTCCCACTGCCCAAAAGCAACACAAATTCATCATTCCCACTAACAATAGGACCTGCATGTTTGGGTTTCCCAAACCCTAAATCAATCTCCCCAAATGGCAATTTCCACCAAGCCGATACATAAAACGCCCCATCACAAGTTGCAGGGATCCCCTTATAAACCTCGAGCCAATCTATAACGGATCTTATATACTCACTCGTAACCCTCTCCCTCCCCTGTTTCACCATCTCAACACCAAACGAAAGCGGCTTTTGGATCAAATCGCAGGCTTTTGCGGTTGCGAAAGCTGTAATCACTGCATTTCCGGCGAATGATTTTGGTAAAGGAGGTGAGATCTTGTCCCTTACGTCCACCGCGAATAGAACAGTTGTTTCCTGATCGGGAATTAGGTTTTCGAAACTTGCTTTTGTTCTTGCTTTCCAAATGTGAGCTACGATTGCTTCAAATGTTGAGCAGGTGATTATGGCTTTTTGTTTAAGTTGTTTGAGGGTTTCTGAGGGGAATGAGAAGAGTTTGTGAGTGTACTTGTCTGAGAAGATTAATGGAGATGGTGATGTTCTGTTTTGGGAGGTGAAGGATGAAGGTAACGACGACGTTTTGGATAGTTTTATGTATTCTTTGTGTGGGAAGTTGATCTGGGGTGGAGTTCTTGCTCTAATGGAAGTTCTGTTGTTGATAAAAGTGGTCTTTAGGGATTCTCCTCTGCATATTGAAGCAAGATTTTGGAACATCTCACTTGCTGATTTTCCATCAAGAATTGCATGGTTTGTCATGAACCCTAGTGCAAATCCACCACATTTGAATCTTGTTACCTGTAAAAAAGGCCGAAAAGTTGAAAGACCAAGTGTTTTTGTAAGGAGTATGTAATATATATGATGTGTATTCATAAAATGAAATAGGAAATGAAATATAGAATCTGCATCTCGTCGTTTTTCAAACCTATTACTCATTTCTACATGTATATAGAATACTATTGATTGCTTAAGTTTGAGGGAGTTTTCATTGAGACCTCCCAATGGCTCAATCTCTGTTTTCATACCAAATTTTGACCTCATATTCAAGATTGAATTTTTTCATTAGACCTGATTACGTGGACAGAATCAGACTCATTCAAGGTCGATTCAATAATTTGTAAAGTTCTTCATATACTAGATCTAAACGTTCAATTTGATCAAATAGATGGCTAGAAATAAACCGATTCAGGTTAGATATATTTGCCAACCCCAAATCACTTGCGATGCTCATAGAAGCCCTTTATCAACCCCTAAAATTCATCAATTTGAATTAATCACTGCTAGAATAAGCAACTACTTGCCTGGATAGTGAATATAGCAGTTTCAGCAAGATTCTTATATAGCCCAGGGCGATGAATAAAATGATGAAAAGTCGTGTTCGGCTGAGAGAGATCACCAAGCTCCTCTAGTGAAAATCTTGATTCTGCACTAACAAACACGACCCCTGAATTATTACAAATAAGCTCTAACCTCATAGTTTCAGTATTGAAATTAAGCCTCCCGGCCATGAAATAATATGGGACCAAAAGCACTTCTTCCACAGCTTTTTTCACCTTTTCAGCAATATCAACAGAGGCCTTGTTAGGCTGAACCTCATAGAAAAAGACTGTTTCAACTGGAAAAGTTACTGCTTGGTCAATGTTGGATAAAAATATTGTCTGTATTGGAAAGGGATTGTTTGGGGAGAAGAGTAAAATTGGCTTTTCTTTGTGGAAATCTTGGTCTTTTAAGGAGATAGTTTTGTTAATCATGGTGAAAAGGGATTATGATTTTTACTTAGTTGTGGTTTATGCAAAGATTTAAGTGTGGATATGTGTAAATTTATATGTAGATATGTGTGAGAAATATTTAGTCTAATGGGGTTGAGTAGTCTTGGAAAATAAGTGTTGTGTAATGTGGGTAAGAAAAGCATGAATGAGATTTTCTGGGGTTTGACTGGCTAAAGGGGGAAAATTTTTAGGGTTGAAATGAGTAAACATAAATTGTTCATGGACCTAAGATGTAGGCATGAAATTGTCATTTCTTTTATTTCATTTTGTGTTTTCTCTAGGTTTTTGGATGTTTTGTTTCGTTCTTTAGGGGTCTACACATGATACAGATGATGTGTGATTTTGGAGGTGGAATATTTGACTTCCTAAGTAACTTAAAATTATATGAGTTGTGAGGATTTATAATCATTCATTTTGTGAGCGCTCTAGACGTACTAATGAATTTTAATACTTAATTAAAATTAAAAATATAAAAATGTTCTCACTCAATCAAGAGCAGCCACAAGGGTTAGTTTCTCAACTAACTTTATAAAAGACCTGTAGAGCTAAAAAGAGTAGTGTGACCTGTAGAAGCTATCAATAAGATTGATTAAATGAAGTAAAGTCTCCGATTTATAGAAAGGATCTTGCAATTGAGAATTAACTATTAAATGATGGAATCCACTATGAATACATCAGATTTAAATCAATCAAATAATAAGTGGGCTACAGTTATTCAGGAGAATTGTCAATTAAAAGATTAAATATCCTAAATCATACAAGTCAGATACGACTAAATTTGATCTAGATTATCAATGGTTGTCGCAAAGATATTGTGAATTTTTTGGCCCTCCACATTAGACTAAAAAACATTGAAGATTTGCAATATTTTGAAGTTGTTTATTTATTTACTTATTGTAAATATGATAGAACATGAAATATAAATCCATGATATAATCTCATAGGATCCTTACATTTAAGAAATTTCTAATTTTCTTGTTATCATCAGTAAGTTTAAAAATTATAGGCTAAGTGCAAAGATAAATGTTGGGAACTAATGAATTAACTTAGATTCTTTTTAAAAAAATATACTTAAATGATATTAAATAACGATTATAAAATTATAACATCTAGTAAATCGCAACCTACTTTTCTTCTCCGCAAGAAATTGATATGTTTTGCAGTATTTTCTAATTATTATCACTTGATTAATTTGGAATATTTATTTCTAGGACTTAAACTAAACTTTCATGGAATCAAAATTTTACATTGACAATATTTACATTTTCCTTCTCGGAATATTCAATATGTATCCTATCTTTGATAAAATTTACTTAATCCCAATTGGATCTAGGATTAATAAAACATTATAAAAGGAAACGAAACCTTGTTAATTATTTTTTTTTGCTAACAAATTAATTTCTATTCAATATTAAGCGTTAAGTGTTAAACGGAATATTGAATATGTATCCACACACTGATTGGACCATGTTAAGTGGATCAAGGCCCGTGAATGAGTTTGTGAGCGACAATTACTCAAACATTGTTGGGCCTACTATTTGTTGTTTGGGTAGTCCACTAAAATAAATGGGCCGGCAATTGTCTTAGAGTTCATGACTTAAATATCATAATAGTAGAAATGTATTAATCCACATTTTCATGATCTATCTATGGGCAAAACGTAAAGAATAAAAATGATAAAAACTTGTGTTTTTTACATTATATAGTTATAAAGAAAATGGTTGGCTCTATCTTATTTGTAGTAAGGTGTGGTAAGGGGTTTAGACTGTGATAATATCTAGTGGCTCACGTTAGGAGGTTTCGAATATATATCAAGACCTCGATTTCAAAAGTTTGGAATTTGATTTGAAATAACAACACTCGTTTGACATGTTGGGATGGCCTTCATCCATAATCCATCGATGCTTAAGTCAAATCAGAGTCTAAACATTAGATGAAAATAAAATATATATTAGAAATAAGAGTAAGACTTGGTGAATAGCTAAAGTTATATTGTTCATAATAACTGCCTAATCATAGCGTGTAAAATAATATTCCCTTATTCTGTCTAGATAATTTTGCATGTGGATCTGAAGAGATGTCAAATCAACTACCCCTAATTCATTCGTTCTTTTTATGTTAGTTCTGGTCATGAAAACCCGAATATAAAAAGATGCGAATCTTAATCTTATTTGGGCAATTTCATATTTTTAAAGGGTACATTCTTCATTGAAGATATTTTCACAGGTTTTATCAATATCAATTTGTTATTAAATTACTTTTACATATTAAAGTTGTGGTTAAATTTTACTTATAAATTACCCATGAAGTAGGGTCGGCCAGTAAGTCGAGCATACTAAAAACTCAATTGTTTGGTTAATCATTTTACTTTGAAAGTTAAATGTAATTTATTTATAAATTAGTAGACTATATATTTTGTACCATATTATTAGTTATCCAAATATACACTAACAAGTCACTAGTTCAATATACCATAGGAGCTAATTCAGGGACAATATATATCCACAAGTCCATAATTATATATATATATAAGTATATATATATTACTCAAAAAATAATATTCATAATTATAATATCATTCTCGAATGAAAACAAGCAAATGATCATATTTTTTCATCATTGTTATTCAGTCAACTTTATATTAATTTTATAAGTGTTAAATTCACTTGAAATAAACTTTGTCACTATCAACTTTGTTTCTTGAATAATTAACAAGAAATCAATGATCTGTTAAAAGTGCTAGAGCCATCAAACTAGAAAATGTTATCCAATCAATCATATATTAAAAAAAAAAAAAAAACGTAAGAAAAAAATTGAAATGTCAAAATTTTTTAACAGGATAAATTACAAATTTTGGTTTTTTGCCAATATTAAATGTTAAATAAGGGATATATATTTTGCTTACTTTTATTTTTATACTTGGAAATCATAACCGGAATAGGATTGAGAAGTGCATTTAGTAAGCTAGTTAAAAACATAAATATGATTTATTATGTAATCGGAGCAATTTATTTTACAAAAGTTAATAAAAATCTAAACATATTTATGTTTAAAAAAAAAAAACACAAACAAAAGGGTCTAATGTTTCTGAAAAACAAGAATATATGTAGAAAAAGAAAACTAAAGTGGCATTTGGCATTTTTAATAGTATTAACGCGTCACTCGCCCTGGAGGCGCGTGCAATGCTCGCGGTTTTTTTTTGTTTTTTTTGTTCGATCACGCGTGCAATGCTCACGTTAAGACAAGTGATAATGTAGAAATGCAAATATGATCTCATTGGACCATAGAAAATTTTAGTAAATTAGTCATTAGTAATATTTTTAGAGATAATTATTATACCATTATATCAAGATATCAATTGAATTTAATAAAATTATAAAAGTTATTGAAATAAATAAATTTAAAAGTGTGATAACTGCTTGTTCAGCATAATTTTAACTCAAAGTAAGGTATATACCTCTATTTGATCTGGGACATGTCATTAGTAAATAAATTTGATGAAATATTTGTTGTTTTTTTCTTCAACTAAGGAACTATTATATTGGCCTTGGTCGTAATTCGTATTTAGAAAAAATATATCAATAATATATGACGAATATTAATTATATTATTGTAATTGTTTACAAATAATGCAATTCTTCTTCTTCAAACTAATTTAAATAATCAATTGAATTTTTATCTTTTAATAATAAATTAATTTAAAAAATTAATAGTTAATATTTACTTCTGTAAAATGCGTGACTCATAAAAAATATTCCCAGTACTTTTACTTGATTCGATTCCATAATAATTAGGTATATCATTGTTTCATCTCACCACATCATTACGTTAAAAAATTACAATGACAATTTATCATAAATGTTTCATTCAACCCAAATACTATACTAAAGGATACAGTAGGGTGTTATGATTCGTAAAGAAAAAATTTATATACTGAAGAAACACATATTCATTTGCTAGAAAAGTTTTAAAATTTGCTGAAGATAATAACCAAATCCTATTATATATGATTTTACATATATATATTTATAATTGAAATATTGTGTTTGACTCGACATAATCATTATGAAAGTTCTTAATATAAAAGGTATATTTTTAATTACAAGCATGCATTTCAAACATGAACTTTCCTAATTATAATATGAGCCCTTTACTTCTAGATAGAGTGCACTTTTCTCTTGTTATTTTTTGTTGTCATCTCTTTGGGCCTTGACTATTATCCAATATGGATCATCTGAACCTTTTAATGTGGTTTACTATCTAACTTCTTATAAACTTTTCTGATCTACATTTTTAATTCATCGACATGTTTAGGTTCTTTGTATTAAATTTCAGTACACTAATTATACCAACTAGAGAAGACCTCCTAAAAGGGATCTATTGGGTTTCAAATGATCAGTATAATCACGTAAATAATTTGTATCTGCTCCCTTCGAACCACCATATATATTTAGAGTCTAATATACATACGTTTCTATAAAAAAGTTTATTTTGAATTATCCAAAAATAATATTTTCTAACACACTATATTATACTTTCCACAATTTATGAAATTTGAACTATAAAAGAAAAGTGAAAATAAAATAGGGGCATTATGATTCCCAACGGAAACTCTAGTGGAAAACTTAAGAAAGTGCATTATTTGCTAGAAAAGTTCAAAATTTGGTGAAAATAATGACCATTCATAATTTTACGTATATATTTATAATTGAAATATCGTGTCTAAATTGACACAATCATTATAAAAGTTCTCATAATTAAATGTGTATTCTTACGCATATTTTCAATATTAACTTTCTAAGTATAATACGAGTCTTCATTTCTAGATACAATGTATCATTATTATGTTACTTTTGAATTATATCATTTTGGCCTTGAGTCTTATCTTATACGAGTCATCTACACTTTTGTAATTTGGGTTTATGTATGGGCCTATAAATTTTATCGATTTACGTTTGTTAATTCACAAACACATTTAACTTCTTAGTAATCAATTACTCAATTTCAGTACAATAACTAGGCCAATTGGAGAGTGCCTTCTCCTAAGATGAATCTATTAGGCTTTAGACGGATCAACCTAATTAAAAAAAAAAAAAAAAAAGAATTCTTCACCCTCAGACCTTCATATTTATTTAAAGTCTAGATTCTATATATACGTTAATATTAAATAATTTTATGTTCCAAATTATGAGAATTATCTAAAATCATATTTTCTAACACATTATATTAATATTTTCCAAAATTTATGAAGTTCGAAAAAAAAAAGTCAAGATTTTATTTTTCTTATTTTGCTCTTAAGGAAAAAAAAAAAGGGTTTTGTTACTTTTTTTACACTTTAAATAGCAATACGCGTTCACACCACACCCCTTCCCCCGCGCGTATTTTTCCTTTCTCTTCAAAAATAGTCCTTTTTTTCCTTTCTCCTTTTATTTATTTTTCTTCTTCTCTCTCTCTCTCTCTATAAATAAATAAAACTCATAACTACAAAAATTAACAACAAAACAATTCTCTCTCTCTCTCTCTTCGATTCAATTTACCCATGAAAACTCTGCTCTCATAGAAGAAAATACAGGTTTTACTCATGGCATATACATACACCTCTTGTATGCATATATCTAGATGGATAAACTATTGTTGTATTTCTTTTTTATGTATGTATATGTATGTTTATTTATGTACTTCTTGGTTTTGTATTTCTCGTTTTTTTACTTTTTTTTTTCTCTTATTTTTTGGTTCACATCTGAACCCATTACCCCTGTAGCCTCCCTCCTCAAGTTCCCTTCTTGTACCTACATGCAAAAGTGTATCTATTTGTATGTATCTTCGTATGTGTATATGTGTTTATGTATATGTATTTGCAAGTGATATTGTTTTTTGCTCAAGAGTCAAGATGTATGGTGGATTGTATGAATACATGAGTTGTGAAGTTTAATTTGGTGGGATCGCATTGGAATTTTCAGTTAAGTGAGTGGCTTTGAATTATTATTTTTTGTATGATTTTCTTTTGTTGGTGTGCATTGTTTCTGTGCATTGTTTTGCTTTTCGGGTTTTCTGGGGACTGAAACAAAAAAATTGCTAAAATGGGAGTTCTTGATTTGGTTTTGTTTGATTGAGAATTTGGATTAATATGAATCTTTCATGTTTTTGTTTTGTATTTCTTGTGTTAAAGTTATTATATTTAGGCGAAAAATGTGGTTAGTTTTATATGGAAAAATGGATCTGTTAATTCTAATAATCGATATTTGATGACTTAATTCTAAGTTTGTTGTGTATTATATATGTTTTTTTCTGTGTTTAAGAGAAATTTGTTATTGGTTCTGGTTTTACATATTTTCCATTTTTGTTCCTTGAGCTTTTCTAAGACTTATCTAGATATCGTGTGGCAAGTTTTTTAAAACTTTAAATGTCATTTTTTGCCCATTTTTGTTTTTTTGTTTTGTTTTGTTTTGTTTTTTTTTTTAATTTCTTTCTAAGACTTATATAACTCCTTCTATAGGATTTTATTAATCGGAATCATTCTGTTCGACTCTGCATTCAGAATTTGTTGCTGTTGTTAGTGGTGATGCAAAAAAGAAAAAGTTTTAACTTTCTGTCTTTTGCTAATCAGGTGATTACTAATTGATCGAGAAAGTGGCAATCGATCCGAGTTAGCCTGAGTATCAAGCTTTGTGGAGTTTGCGCGACGAGAATCTGGGCTGCATTTTCATACATAAAGTGAAAGGTTTGAAACCCGGGAACCTCTTTTCTTTTGATTTTTCCCTCTTTGGTGTACGCTGTATGTGTGTTTAAGTTTACTAATCATCTTGTTTGTACTGTTACAAGACCTTATCTTAATAAGAAAAACGTGAATGATATCATGGTTCTTGTTGTGTAGCGACTTCCAAATCATTTGATCGATTTGTATGAAGCAAGTGACATCTTGATTTCTGATGGAAAATGTGTTGGTTTTGTTTGCAGATGGCTTCAATTCCATTGGATAAGAATGAAGATTGCATTGATGATCTTCATGTTGAGCAGTTAGTTTCAACGAACGGTGACAACTGTGGAGAGGCAGAGATATCCGATCCCTATTATGCAGCTGATATGTTTGGAGAGCCGGATATTATGCCACGAATTGGAGAAGAATATCAAGCTGAACTTCCTCCACTTCGCGGTGATGTTGATGAAACGCCTTACTTGAGGAATCATGGAGATACCAAAGTTAGTAAAAGATTCTTAGTTGGATTGCCTATACCACTAAAATGGATCAACATGAGATCTGAGGGTCCCGATCATATCGTTGAAAAACGGACATATTCCAACGGTGACGTTAAGCTTTGTAAGGAGGGATCACAAAATTTACCAGGTGAAGAGAAAATACTAAAGCGCAATGGTGAATTTTTGGTCCCTGGATTACTTGGTGAAGATTGGAGTGATGCTGAAAAGGCTAGCTTTCTTCTGGGCTTATACATTTTTGAGAAGAATTTTGTCGAGGTGAGGCGATTTGTTGAAACTAAAGAAATGGGCTCTGTCCTCTCATTCTATTATGGGAAATTTTATGGCACAGAAGAATATCGTAGATTTTCAAAATGTCGAAAAACAAAGAGCAAGAAATGTGTACATGGGCAGAGGATATTCTCCGGATTAAGACAGCAGGAACTGCTCTCTCGTTTACTTCCAAAAGTGTCTGAAGAGTGTAAAAGTGCTTTGCTAGAGGTACTTTTTAAGATTTCATTCAGCATATAGCTAAGAAAACTGAGATCTTTGCACAAAAGCTTTATGATATATTTACCAAAGAACTCGATAAAAATTGAGTCTTTATGCTTTGGCATTATGTATTGCCTCTTGCTTTAACTAGACAAAAAAATCAATGATAACGTAACTGGAAAAGTTTGATGATTTGGTGAATGGATACTTGAAAATTTTCTCAAGTTTGATGTGGGTTTTGTTGTAATGGGGCTATAATATGCATATCTTCTTGTGAAATTCTGTTGAAGTTTATTTTTCGATTCTTTGATAGGTCTCTAAGACATTTGGGGACGAAAAGATGTCATTAGTCGACTACGTCTCTTCTTTGAAGGCCATGGTGGGGATGAAAGTACTTGTAGAGGTTGTTGGCATAGGTAAAGGAAAGCAAGATCTCACGGGAATGGCCTTGGAACCTCCGAAGTCGAACCTTGCGATCCCTGTGCGCCCAGAGATACCGACTGGAAAAGCATGCTCCTCTCTTACAACCACTGAAATCGTTAAGTTCTTAATTGGGGATTACCGGTTGAGCAAAGCCCGCTCAAATGACTTGTTCTGGGAAGCAGTTTGGCCGCGGTTGCTGGCAAGAGGTTGGCACTCAGAGCAGCCTAAAGATCAGGGGTATATCGCTGGTTCGAAGCATTGTTTGGTTTTCCTCATGCCCGGCGTTAAAAAATTCTCAAGAAGGAAACTGGTGAAAGGCGAGCAATATTTTGACTCTGTTACGGATGTCTTGAGTAAAGTTGCGAAAGAGCCGGGGTTGATTGAGCTTGACAATGAAGAAGTCGATGGTAACAAGAACAAAGAAGACGATGATTCGAATTTATCAACCAGTGAAATAAAGTCGGACGAAGATGAGGATGAATTACCTACAAAGGAGCGGCATTTTTACCTGCAACCTAGGACTCCGAATCGGAACACGCACACCATAAAATTCATGGTAGTGGATACAAGCCTCTCTGATGGTAAAGTAAGAGAGTTGAGAACCCTCCCGTCTGAAATTTCAAATGTTTTGATCTCATTCGATCAGACTGAAGATGGCGATGAAGATACTGTTGAGGAGAACAGTGATGAATCCAACACTATCATTGCCTCTATGAGGGATAATCCGAGGATGTCCAAATCAGGCGGGAAAGTGAAAAACCATGATGATAGGCCATCATATCAAGACGCTCGTCCTGTTTGTCATGATATTACTAAAACATCAGTCCCTGGTAAGAATCAGAAGGATTTATATGATGACAAGAAACACAGGAAGGTCGTAAAAGCCCCATTGAAGCGTAAGCGGAAAGAAGGTAATGCTGATTATATAGCTCCCATTGGCAAAAGCTGCCAGAGATTAACGGCTAATAGCCATGAAGAAATGATCCATTCGTCAGTGGGCCCCACGTTACAAAATGGGGCATCTAGTGTCTGTCCAGACGTTCGTGATTTTAACGAGAATTTATCATCTCAAGTGAGTTCATGTCAGGATAAGTTATCATCCGCTAGCTCGTCGAAAGGTAGCCCTAGTGAGAGCGTCGAATTTGTTACTACTCGTAACATTCCCGCTGCAGAAACATCGACTATCAGTAACGTTCATGCTGCAGAAACATTGACAGAGAGCCCGGAAACTCAGTTGTTGATCGACATTAACTTGCCTCAAGTATCCCAAGACTTTGAGAACAGTACGAAAGAGCAAGATAACCGTTTCATCCAGCCAGATAACCACCATTTGCCAAAGTCATCGGAGATCGAGGCTCCACCGGAGGATCAATCTATCATGAATCCGCGAAGGCATAGTACAAGAAATCGCCCTCTGACAAAGAAGGCACTAGAAGCTCTTGTAAATGGATATTTGACGGTAAATCGGAGGCCAAAACGTCGGGACACAAGGTTACATGACAGCCTAGGATCAAGACCATCGAAACGTACCCGTGGTGTGATAGGTCCTAATGAGTCTACCAACAGTTCCATGGCTTCCCACATTGAAGAAGTCGAAAATGGTGTGTCTAATAGTGACAACGACAACACATTGAACAAATTTCAAGTTCTGCCAAACGCAACTGAGGAATCAGTTTCTGGACAATGAAACCGTTCGTATGGTCCTGCAGCAGAAAATTCATGCTGCTCAAGTCATGGAAGATCAAGACCATGCGAGCTTTATGATTCATTATGAAGACGGACGAGATTTTTGGTTCTCTTATGGTAATAAAACGATGATATCCTATCGTGGGATCGAGTAAACTTGCGATCGCAGCAATTCTTGGCGATTAGAAATACTAGTATGCTCCTTTCTCGACGAGCCCTTCAGCAGTATTGGTGAAATTTGCAAGAAAATGCTACATTTTCAGATGTTTACGAGCCGATGAAACGATTGAGGAGACTAATAAGGGCTGGGTATGATCATGGCTTCTGTTAATGTGGTTAAGAGATTCAATTTTTATTATTTTTTCTTTTTTCTTTTTTTGGCCCTCATTTTCTTTCTGTCTATTTTCTTTTGTGTGTGGTGTTCTTGGCATGAACTTTGGCATCTTCAGGGTCAAGTACTATCTAAGGAGTCTTATACTTAATCCCCTTGTGAGTTTTTTCTTGTGTGCTTTGTTCTTTTAGTTTTATGTTAGGCTGTTTATGTTATTTGGCCAAGTGTTTCCTTGGTAGGGATGATTACCACAGAGATACCCTCTATAGTTTGTAAAATTACAGTAACACCTCTCGCCGTACAATATTTGAGTCAATCTGTTAAACTTTCTGGGAGTGTTGAGGTAATTATCCCTTCTTCCTCTTTTTTTTTAGAGTGGGAAAGTCCGAGCCGATCTTTATTATTACCTCGGCCTACCAGCCTTGCTTCTTTCGATAAAAATTTTTGACACAAATTATTAAATTTTAATGTTAGATAGGTCTGTCAATTCAGATATTCGAATGCGGATGTTAGTACATTTGTATCCGCATCCAAATAATATCCGGATGCAGATATTCGGATATAAATTTTATCTAATGCTAAAAATAAATATTCGCATCTGCATCTGTATTCGTCGGATATTGGTTGGATATTCGGATATCCGATATCCACTTTAACAGTTAAAATATAGATATAATATCGAGATATTCTTATATTCCATTAAGTGGAATTTTCATCTGAAATTCAACTTTATTACTTTATATATCTTAATTTGTTATATTAATGCCAAAAAATTAAAATATAAAAGTAAAATCACATCAAATGTTCCAACTAGTATAAAGTTTTAATATGTATAGCATATAATTTTTGAATTTTATTTTTATATATAATTTAATACCTATAAAATTATATTATTTATATAATTTATTATATCTAAAATTCTGAGCAAATGTGAAAAATTTTCGAATGCAGATATTTCGGATGTGGATACCACTATATCCATAGCTGGAATTTTAGGCAACGGATACGGATACGGATATATCTGAATATTTTCGGATACGGATAATATCTGCCTATTTTGAATACGGATGCGGATGAATATGCGGACATTCAAATATTTTTGACAGGCCTAATGTTAGAATTTGAGGTTTCTTAATCTTTCTATTTTTATATTTGATAATAACGTATGTGATGGTGAACATTACTTTAGTTGAATTCCTAAGAACGCAAGTTCGAGGAACTTAAAATTATGAGAAGGCGAATTTGATCTACTTATTCTTTTATGTTGTAAAACGGCGACCATTATCTTTTGAAAGTCTAAGCCGTATTACAAAAGAACGAATACTCAAAATGTTGGAAACAATTTCAAAATCAACGCAATTTTAAGTCCGAAATAGATTCGCCATGTTGTAAAAATGTCAAAAACTAGCTATTGTTAATAAAAACAACCTTTGTTTACTTTTCTTGAACTATTATAAAACATATCATGTTAGAAGAATGAGTGTGACATGTATAAAACTTGTGGTAAAACTAGAAAATTCATGCAAGTACATGCATCAAGCCAAGGAAAATAATTTAGTAAATAGAAGCCTACCTGAGTAGCTTAGAATGATGATAGAGAAATGTAAGTCGATATTTGTTGTACCAGAAGTGTTTTGAAGGTTTTATTTGTTCCTCATACATTGCTCGAAGGTTACTGACAAACAATCTCTCGAGATATAATAACTTTTCTTTGAATAAGACTAACACTTTAATAATTGGAAACAGGAAAGCAAACTAATTTGAGACTCTTCTATAGGAAATGAATAGTGATAGTTTGTGTGTGATGCATTGCACATAAAATGCTCTATATAAATGATTTTTGGTTGTATTCTAAGTTATTAGATTGATGTATTTATAGAACATGACTCTATACATACAAGACATAATTCTTCATATCTAAAGGATACACATAGTTTTTGTGACATCTCATTCAAATGGTTATAACTTAAAAGAAAGAGTGATACTTTTTGGAAACAACTTGGTATTTTATTCGATAAATCAATCAAAGTACACACTTTGATATCCTTAGGCTTTTACTTATCGAGTTTAATTTTTCTTATTCAATTTTATGCATCATAATATCACATCTTTATCCAAAAAAAAAAAAAGAAAAATTCAAAAAATATATATTTTTTTAAAAAATTATTTCGATACCACTATTAACACATTATTTTATGCATTAAAACTAATACAAAGTTAAATCATGACTGCAAATAAATACCGTAACCCCAGGGGCGTACGTTCAACAATCTACAAGGCCATCACTATGTAGCCCATCAATTATTCGGGCCTGGCCCAAAAATTCCTTTAGAACATAAGGCCCATTAGAGAAGCCAGACGTGGTACGTGGACGCGCCGTTTTCACTCCAGCAACCAAACTCAAGAACCTTTCCATTTTCAACATTTCGAGCTCCAAAAATTTCCAGAAAAAAAAAAAAAAAAAAAGAACGAGCAATTTCTCCAAAGTCACGTATCTTTAATTCATGAATATTTCAAGAAGAGAAGCATAAACAATATAATTTCTGGGATACAGAAAAAAATTAGGGAAAACGAGGGCGTTTAGTTGAATTTAAGAAAAATGGGTCAGGCATTTCGTCGAGCAACTGGTAGGATCGGCAGCTCTAGAGTGGATACGGCGTCGCAGCTGGGGAAGTCCGTTGACCGGAGGACAGCGCCCGCGCCGCCGCAGGCTGTTCCGGTTGACAAGCGCCCCACTGAGGACATCACTCATGGGTCTGGTAATTTGTTATTATTTACATTTCTGCTCTTTAATTGTAAAAGAAATTGAACTCTTTTTATTTTATATTTTTCTGCAAATTTGGTCATTAGTAGCATAAGGTGAAATGTATTATGATGTTTTATATAGTGAGTTGATTTATTAGAAATGCCAGATATTACTCACAAAATTTATAAACTTGTAGGAAAGTAGTATTGGTGTATTATGATTTAAGTAAGAAAATTGAATTAATATGAATTCTTTCAAATGCCAGACAAAAAAAGATGATATGTCGTTTGTCTAAATTCTTGCATTATGTTATACATTGTCTTCACAAGGCCCTGGAAATATTTTTGTTTGTTATGATGTTAATATGGAATTCTAGGCACCTTAAATAGTTAAATCTGATTGGTTAAGATTATATTGATCATTATTTTGATATTTGGAATAAGGTTATAAATTATTGTGGAACACGCTATTATATCAGTAGAGGATATAGATTAGTATGATTATTTTTAAATCGTCTGGTAATGTATAAGTTCTGTTTTCATCTTATGAACTCTCTTAAGACGGTGAATCAAGAGCAAACACGGAAAATGTCCTCGAGGATCGTGATCCACAATATGATGCTATGCTTAGCCAAATGGTGGGTAGGATTCGAGCAAAGCCCGGAGGGAAGCTCGAGATGGGCGAGGTGAGGTTCACAAACACGTTATTGAAGCTTTTACTAGTTTATTAGTAAGAATTACATGTTTTGAGAGTATAAATTGAAGAACTGATGATGAAAATATTAAGGCCAATGTTGGTTTGTTCTGAACTTAGTCCTTGTTAGTTGTTACCTCCATGTTGTGGGTTCCAATAAGCATCTTTTAGAAAAATTCTTGACAAAATGCAAATAAACAATGTTCCGTTAATGATATTTATTTGAAATGAATATGATCAGTAAAATATATGATCTTTTCAAGACTTTGAATGCCTTATATATTTGGTTTAATAAGTATTTATAATATTCAAATGGAATGAATGAGAAAAGAAACTGGTGGACATGAATGATAGAATAAGTATTTAAAAGATCAAGTTGTTAAGTATTGAAAAACCGAGTATAACTTATAATTCTTTGAATTCATTGTTGCATAGCTCTTCTCATATTTGACCACAGTTGCTTGAAATGTTTTCTTTTTATTTGATGTCATAAATTTTTAACATTTTTTTATTTGATTCCTTATATACATATATATGTATGTATGTATGTATTTTTCAAGTGTCTTTCTCCGTCACTCAAAAGAGATGATGTCATATTTCCTTTGTAAATAAATTTTCATAAACTGATATTGCATGTCAATACTACAAAATTTTGATCTTAGTACTTTAAACTGGAAAGTGGATGATGGCATCCCCAGTCACGGTTCAATTATTATAGTAGTTTTATTTCTTGTTCCTGAATTCCGTCGTATGATCATAAATATATACCTTAGAATGGCATCTTACCATTATCAATCTCTGAACTAGGTGAGCCTCCAAAGAGGCCTCCTGCTAGTGTGACGTCTGACCAAGAACAAGCTGTCACTGACAGTATATCTTTGAAATTATGGAATAACTAGTTCCCAGATAAATAGTTCTCTAGCTTCATTCGCAGGAAAGTTTTCCGTTTTCGGTTTATAATTTTGCAGTTCATGTTGTGTCAATTCTGACCATCCAATTATGTCATTGAATGACTAGTGACTAACGAGTAATCCTTAGCTTCGATGTACGTATATTTCAATGATTGTCATATGCAGCCACTTGGGTCTAACTCTGGGCTATTCTACAGGCCTCTGTGGTGGAGAAGTACAAACGGCCTTTGCCTAAACAAAGAAATACAACACCAGACTCTAGCAGATATGAGGAGAGGCCTGCTCCCCCTGGAACGCTGAACGTAGCTCAGGTACGACAGATTATCCTCCTGCATCAAGGCAAATCCGATGACCATAATGGTCCCATGGATGTTGCTCAAATAGCCGAACGGTTCAGAATTGACGCTGCACAGGTTCAAAATATCCTGCAGTTTGTAGCTCTGCCTCCTGATGACGATAGTAAAAGAAAAAACAATCAAGAATGACTATGAATCCACTTTTTGAGTTAACTTACGATGATGTATAGACACTCAAGAGATGAGAATTGTACAAGATGGATGGTTCAGTTCTACTCGGGAGATTTTGTAAGCGAATTATGTTGTCTGTCTATTTGTTGTGTCTCGTGATAGAACAATCTACTTTACTTCGTTCTCAGTAGCCATAAAATGATCATATTAGGTGATCCTTTGACCAACACATGTTTCCGTTACACTCGTAATCTCTTTTGTAGTATGTTAAAGATGAGAACTATATAGCGTAGCATCTACGTTGGGAGTTCGAGTTCAAGTATTGTATACTTCATTAGTTTGATCTTTTGTCAGGAACTTGCAAGTTGCAAAATATATCTTTTATGATAAAGAGATTCACGAGCATTGTAAGAAGACCATGAACTTTACTGAATTTTTTGTTTTATCCTTCTAATTACAGGATTATTGTTAGTTGAACCTGCAGGTAAGGCTGTCAATGACACGATTTATCGAATTTGATAGAATTTTTAGAATTTTTAATTGATTAAAATATTTGATATATGAGATCCTAATATAAAAATATACATAATTGAAATTGATGGATTAAATATGGAATTAATCAATTTGGTGCGGTAAAGATCTGAGTCTAAAGTTTCATAGTATTTTTCAATAATAATAATGATGAAAATTCTTAAATAGTTTGTGATATATGTTGCATTTTATAATATTATGTATTTTAGGTATCATATTTAATTTTTAATATAATTATTATTTATTGTTAGTCTGATCAGAATGTTTTAATTGAATTTTATATTTTTATTGAATTCAAATTTGGTCTTAATGAATCCAGTCTATAGAATTTCAAGTCGGACTCAATTATAAAAATTAATAATCAGACTCTAGTTTGAATTTTGCTAATTTGATTGAAATTCAAACTCATTGACAGCTCATATTTCAAATACAAAGTGCTGTTATTATAATTATAGAGGAAATTTAATAATAATGAAAACTAGACAGGTAAAATTATGTGGTTTGGCCAGGCTGAATTGAATTCATGGATGAAATTATTAAAACTAATTAAATTCTTGTGTAATCACATTTCATTTCAAGACATTTTTGTGCTTCTTCTCCTTGTGAATTATGAATATTAATTTTTTTTAAAAGAATTAATTGGATTGAAGATATAATATTAATTTTGTGTTGATTAGATAGATTATCAGAATTTTCAGGGTGATATACTATCTCAAAATCAATTATTCTTTATGCCGATCAATGGTAATTACACTATTGAGTAATCCGACCATGTATTAATATCGTCCTTGAAAGAATAAGGTGCAACGCTGTTGCCTTCTAAAACGATCAATTTTTATTCGTTATGAAGCCTTTCCTTCTTTGACACTCGTAGTTTCATCACTCTACCCAAATCTCCTAAAAATAACTGAATCTTTGTTCGTCATGAAGCCTTTTTTTGACACTCATAGTTTCGTCACTTAACCAAAATTTTGAACCGATGCAGTGAATAAGGCTATACGTTACATTTTTCTTCTATTTTATTTGAAATTCCAATTATTGTTAATATCATTTTGAATTACTTTATTTAACTTTGAATTTGTTTATAATAGATAAACAAATAATTAAAATTAAATATTTGAAAAACATCAATTTTATAATGGAATATCAAACGGAAAAGAAAAAAAGATAACATATTTTATCTTGATAAAAAATATATTAAATTCGGAGGAATAAATTTTATATTTCCTACCTTGTTTTCTCTATAAAATCAAGATATCCCATATAGATACAGAATGAGTATGACCAACTCTTACATGGCCTCCGCCGGCGGCGATAAAGCCGGCACCTCCGTTATGCACAATTAGCTTTATTTACACACACCTGAGCGTGTTTGTGCGTGTATATATTTTTTGTTTGCAGAACTTTTTGAGAATTTTATAAAAGATTTTCACCTAATTGGAATAAATTTTCCGAGAAGGTGCCGGGCGACAGGTTTGTTAATTTTCTGTGATCTTTCTTGTTTCATTTTTGTTAAATTTTCTGTGATTTTTCTTGTTTCATTTGGTTCTTAATGATGATTACTGAATGTTAATGCATAAAATTTCTGATTTAATTTCTTATTTTGACATGTTTTCCGCATTGTTAGCTTAATTTTGATATGGATTTGTTTTTAAATCTTTTCGGGTTGAATTTGAGAATTTTAATCAAAGGAATAAGGAAGAAATGTTAACATGCAAATGCGTTAATCTTAGAAGCGAAAATGAATGTAAAGATGGTTTCTTGGAAGGAAAAGAATTAAGAGTTTAATTTTGCTATGAAGGTTTAAAGGTTTTAGTTTTTTCTTAATTCTTAAACACATACACATGATGGCATTCTTGGAAGATCTAAAATTAGATGGATTCCGGCTCTTACGAATCAATCCAAGAGCGGATCTTTTATTGACCTCAAACATGGCATCTTCAACCGCCTTCAAGAATAAATCATCTTGCGACTACTTTTAACTTTTTTCATGAGATTGATGCTCAAAGGGAACAACATGTTCAGATCAAACCATAGGTAATTAAGTGTTATCGCCGAAAAAAGTGACGAGGACACAACCCATTTTTCTTCGTGATCCAAGTTGATAAAGAAGTGAGATTTTCATCGTAGATCTGACAAGGCCCCTATGGATGGGATATAACCTTTCCCCACACGAGTTTTCCAAAATTGTAACTCTGATCCAATGTCTTTGACGACATCTTGCCCTCCAAACCATCTCAACAATAGTTCCTTCAGCCAAAAGTTTCGACTAGATGAAGTTCTCGATACTAATGCCTTGCCCACTTTACTTCGCTTGTCCTTGTTTTATAACCTATTGTGAACGTGACCTTTCATAGTTTCAAGCAAATACATTAGCCACAACTTGTTATAGCAAGTGCATTATCACCTTATTGACTTCTGTTCTTGACAGTCATGATTATTGAAATTAAATATATCAAGTGCTAAAAGATGTAATATGAGAAATTGCTTTTCTTGGTCTATGATATAATTTAGCAAATCTAGTCGAATTGAATTGAGAGGTCAAAGAGTAATCACGACCATTAGAAAGGGAGGTCTATGGGGATGATAATGCACTTACCATAAAGTGTTGCGGATTATGTTGCTACTTGCAATTATAAAAGGCGGCCTTCACAATAAGTTATAAAAGAGGGACGAGGGAAATAAGGTGGGCGAGAGCATTAGCATTGATAACTTCATTTGTCTGAATTTTTTGTTGAAGGAACTATTGTTAAGATGGCTAGGGGATTGAGTAAGGTATCGCCGAAGACCTTGGATCAGGGATACAATTTTGGAAAACTTGTGTGGGGAAAAGTTCCATCTCATCCATGGTGGCCTGGGCAAATTTACGATGAAGATCTCGCCTCTTTATCAACTTGGATCATGAAGAAAAAGGGCTGCGTTCTTGTCGCTTTTTTCGGCGATAACACATACCGATGGCTTGATGCGGAGCATGTTGTTTCCTTTGAGCATCAATTCCATGAGAAATTAAAGCAGTCACAAAATGAATTATTCTTGAAGGCAGTTGAAGATGCCATGTTTGAAGTGAAGAAAAGATCCGCTCTTGGATTGATTTGTAAGTGCAGAAATCCATCTAATTTTAGGTCTTCCGAGGTCCAGGGGTATTTTGAAGTCGATGTGGCTGGCTATGCCGCTGGAAGTTTATTTACGGCAGAGCAAATTGAGAAGGCAAGAAATGGTTTTCAGCCTCATGCGATGCTTTCATTTCTGCAAAAGTTGGCTTTAAGCCCTAACATTGATCTGCAACAGAATGTTACTTGGATAGAGAACACAGCAAGAGTTCTTGCTTATCGAAAAGCGGTATTTGAAGAATATGACGAGCCCTGTTTTCAGGCATTTGGGGTTCAACCCATGTACAATGAACATCGTGCTGATGTTTCATATAGCAAGAAAAATGCCCATCATGGTATTACTTTATTTTGTGTGTTTCCATCTACGCTAAGTTTTGTCTAAATAATTGTTTTCGAGTTTATGACTTGTTGATATGGCTCTTATTCAATATATGATTTGCTGTGAAGTTGAAAAATTAATGCTCCATGGATTTACTTGTGAATTGTTACCTAAATTCTCCGTGCCATCTACGACTTTATAAAGCATCCATTGTAGAATACCTTGTTTGAACCTTGAGAATGCTTCATAAGGAATTTTGAAGAGGATTATTCTGCATTTTTGAGTCCTTCTCCAACCTGTTTTCTATAAATGGATAAGAACTGAAATGTCTTCAAGTGGCATCCTGTTGCTATTTAACGTTAGAAATGGATGTGATATGTATAGTTGCATATTGACACCAACAACACCTCATTTCCCTGCAATGGTGATTCCTGCAAAATGATTTTTCCCCAATAAAACCCTTCGATACTTTTAGTTTGAGTTCGGATTTTTCTTGCTAGAAAGAGAGTATGAAATATTGTTGTCAATAATGAAGACTGTAACTTGAATTGGTGTTTATTTTTGTATTTTTGCAGCCGACATCACGCCAACCTCTCTAGTGCTCCTCGAAGCCACTAAAACAAAAGAAGGAACCTCCATGGCAAGAGCACTAGTAGGGATGGCAATCCAACCTGCACCCGCTAGTACCTGTTCCGGGAGGGTTTAAAACCCCCCGCAGTAGGACAGGGCGGGTGTGGGTTTATAGCAAACCCGCCCGGCCCCACTATATATATGTTTTAAATTATATATTATAATACATAATAGTTTACATATTATATATAATATAAAAAAATACTAAATAATAACAGTATCAAGTGTTTATCTCTTTATTTGTTATTTATAATATTAGATTTATGATTTTATTTCTAATTCTTTGTTTTTAAATGTATTGTTTGTATTGTGCGATTATGTAGACAATTTGTTATGATATTTTTCTTGTCTTTTTTTTTGTTTTATGTTGGCTAAATTCATAAATATTGTGTTATTGAGTGATTTTAAATTTAATTAATTTTCATGTATATTTTATCTTAAAACAATGTATTTTTTTAAATAATTTTACATAATTTTATAGTAATATTTTATTAATTATTAATTTTTTTTTTAAAAAAAATGAGGGGCTGGACGGGTGTGGGTTCTACTTTTTTTAGGGCGGGACGGGTTCTGATTGTGGTGTTCAGAACCCACGAGGCAGGGCAGGTTTTGAAGGTTTATTTTCCCTGCGGAGTAGGTGCGGGTTGGGGGAAAACCCGCCCGGCCCCGCTCCATTGCCACCCCTGAGCACCAGTAGCTCAGCCATCCACATTGGCTCGCAAAAGGGCGGTCAGTTCTGCATCCTCTCTGTCAGCAAAACGCTTTAAGGACCACAGTGACAATTCCGACTCAGTTGGAGTCTCATTCCGAGCACCTAATCCCAATCTCTTTGCTTCCAACTCAGTGCCGATGGATAAGAATCATGAAAGAGGACACGAATACCTTAGAGACACCAAGAATCTCACCGAGGAGGCTGTTCGAGCTCCATTTTCAACCTATGTATCAAATGTAAGTAGCAGATAATTTCATAACCAACTTCTAGAAACAATTATCATATTGACAATTTTTTACGCAGGCTAACATTCTGGCAGAGACCCTTCAAGAAAAGTGGGAAGCATCTGAACCACTCGAAGAAAAGTATGATAGGTTGAAGAAGGACTACTTCGATTTGATAGGGAGGATGGTTGAACTGCAAGATGCCTACTCGGCTCTGGCGGCCAATCACAAGAAATTAGAGAACCAAGTTGTCAACGTCCTCCAGAACCAGGCTGAAGACATTGAAAGAGCTCGAGAAGAAGCTCGTTGTCAAGTTTACGAGACCTTACCGGATACTGAAAAGGGCTGAGCTCTCCTTAAAGCCAACTGGGAGAGCCGTAAGGGGGAATTCTTGAACTCCTTGGAGTTCACGACTATCTTGGAAAAGAAAGCTGTGTCGTTTTGCTACCATGGTTTTGACTCTTGTCAGAGACAATTGGCCAGCCATGGATACCCTCCTGAAGGTACAAATCTTAATCTCCTTGATCGGGAGGCAGGACTGGACGATCTGCTCAAGGAAGAAGAATCTGTTGTCAAGGGCTGGGCTGCCACTTCTGACGTTCGACTGCCCTCTAAAGCGGAAGGGACCAGCGATGCCCCATCTATTGCTACCCAGCTGAGCTGACTGGTGGGAACACCTTGGTAAAGGACTAGGTCTTTTTTATAGCCAAGTGCAATTTGTTGCAAGTAATTCATTTCAATTCCCATTTGGGTTCTCAGAGAGTGCAAGCAGCTTTGCTAATCATTAGGAAACATTCTCCTTTTATGTTTTCTGGCTTGGATTTTCATGTGTTTAAGGTTATTTTTTCTTGGAGTCTTTGCTTTGTTTGATCTTTATATTTATACTCTACAAACTTCTTATCACCTTTGGAACATGTTCATAGGAGCACATACGCAATTACGTTGTCTTCCTTCCCATCGTTTTATTTCTACTTCATGTAATAGTGCAGTACCGGTTTCGGTAAAACTACCATCAAAGGTTGGAAAGTCATTGCACATAATAGTGCAAATTGCGGTAAAACTATAGTCAGAGATTGTAAAGTCATATCTCGTGTTATAAGTCACATCATAAGCAGTACAATAGTACGATTGTAATCTTATTGCACATACAAAATTCTCAAATTTTCTTGACTATAAGCCCCATATTTATCACTATAACTAAGAATCTTAATTCTAAAAGTGGTGATTAATATTGACATGATAGGAGTAAGTGAATTAACAATTATTTTTGTAGTAGGAGAAGAGCCTATAGATTGTTATTATTATTTTTGTGTATTATAGTTGGAAAAGTAAATGTTGTATCCAAAGAATTGAAATATATTTTGCCTGTTTGGCACCAAGAAAAATCAAAGAGATGGGAAAAATGGAAATGGGGTTGAAAGGTTGTTGGAAAACCAAAGAGTTCTTGCAGTATTCTAACTATATCCACTTAAAGTCGAAGATGATACTATTTCAGGGTATTTATTTTGTTTCTGCTCAAGTTTTTAAATTTAAGGGATGAGTCAATTGTAGATTGTGGTGCACGAATACTTAGAAAAATCGCCATGTACATACTAATAGTATAGATACATAATAACTCCGAGCTAAGGTTTGTGTTGTGTTTTCATTTATAAATGCATTTGATCGTGGAAGTACTATTGTGCAATGCTAATCAATTGTATTATAACGTATTATATCATGTTTGTGTCTTCAAATTCGTATATTGCAAGATTTTAGTTGAATCTCGTATAAATTGAGTTATAAAATTAAGTCGAGCCAAGTCGAGATTAAATATAATATATATATGTATGTATATCTATGTATATATATACATACACATTTCATTTTACCTAAATAAGTTGGTTCAAATACACCCAGAAAAGGTTGACTTGAACATCTTTTTAAACATCTCTCGGACTTCTCTGGTTTTCTCTAACATTTTTTTGTTTCTTTTTCTTGGAGTTGAGAGATCATGACAATGGAGTATCGAACTCTGCAAATCACACTACGCTACGCCAAGGACTTGAAAAAAGTGAACCTCATAACAAAGATGAACGTCTACGCCGTCGTTTCCATCTCCGGCGGTGATAAGAACTCGAAACAGAGGACTAAAACACTGGCGGATCACGACGGCGGCGCCAACCCCATGTGGGACTTTCCGATGAAGTTCACCGTGGAGGAGGCGGCGCTGCAGCAGAACCGCCTCACGCTCGTTATCAAGCTTATTTGCGAGAGGGTCCTGGGGAACAGAGACATTGGTGAAGTCCACGTTCCCATTAGAGAACTACTTGATTCTCCGGCAACGGGTGGCGGCGCCGCCGAGGGCAAGAAGTTTGTGAGCTACCAAGTGACGAAACCCAGTGGAAGGCCCAAAGGCCAGCTAACTTTTTCGTATCAATTCAGCGAAAAAATTAGCTCCGCCGCGCCGCTGCCAGTATCGAAGGTTTATGGGGAGGCCATGACGGCGTACCCGGAGGCGGGACCCAATTCAGTATATCCTCTGACGGTGCCAAGAGTGTACCCGCCTCCTCCGTCATGCTCTGTCATGGCGGCTCAGGAAGGCGGTGGAGGATATTATCCGCCGCCGGCAGTATATCCACCAGCTGGTTGTCCGCCGCCTGGAGTTTATCCCCCGCCACCGCCTGGCTATGGGTATCCGCCGCCGGAGGCGGATCATGTTTATCCGCCGCGGCGAGTTCCAAATAGGAGTAAGTTTGGGATGGGATTGGGGGGCAGGATTATTGGGTGGATTATTGATTGGAGATATGATTTCCGATGTAGCTGATTATGATATCAGCGGTTGATTTGACTTTTGGTGCAATTAAATGTCTAGATTTCTTTATTTTAGTTTTATTATTTTTATTTTTATTGTAAAAACCTAACTTTGGGTACGTGGGTAATAATAAAAAAAAAAAAATCAACATTTTAGAGTTAAATTAGTTGTTTTTTTAATATATTGAGAAGGGGTTGATTCCAAAAATGTCTGAGTTATCAAAAAATTTGTGAATGTTGGGCTAATTTACGTCATGATCGATGGAAAAATTACTTACATGTATCAAATGTTTGAATATCAATTAATTAGCATTGAGTTTCTATTAATTATTAAATTTCTATTACATCGGTGTAAAATAATTCTCATTATTTAGTATTTTCATATTCAGCTGATATATAAACTTTTCAAATTGAGTCATGCATATGAAAATATGTAACCTAAAAATCCCAAAAGATTATTACTCTCATGTGTTATTACTATTATGAATCAATCCATTCAACCTTACATTCTTTTCCACTTTACATCATATTTCAACTAATAATGAATCAATAACCATTAGCAAGTTATAAGTATTATCATATAACTATAATTAAAAGTAGTCAAAATTTGTATACAGAATTGAATTCGAATTTAAAATTTTGAAATCATGAAATCTCAAAATTTATTAAGAAAAAAAGGATTGTGGCTAATCCCCAAATTATCTAACGAGACTCAAATTCATGGCCTATTTGATTATGTTATAGCTTCTCCCTTCGCATTCATTAAAATTTGGATGGTCAAGCTCCTCTATCACTCCCTCGAAAAGAATTGCTAGGGGCCCTATTATTAAGCCTAGTGGTTTACCTAAGTCCTCATATGACTAATGTGCATATGTGTGGAGTCTAGATTAGGGGCTTGGTGGAATTTAGCCTTCTATGATTTGATTTTACTTCATTTTTCACTTGTTGACATAGAGTTTGGGTTGAGCTTGGATTTGGTGAAGTCTTTGGCAACTCTAGAAATTTGAAGCAATGTTCTCACCACTTACTATTAATAGTACTCTGTGGCCTAACTTAGGTTGTCCATGTACCTAATGCAATGCCTCGAAATTGCATTTTCCTATCAAATGTTTTACAACGCTATTTCTACGAAAACGTAATAAATTTATTATTAGTTCAAAATTTTACCATGCGCAAAGATAGGAAGGACTATAAAACTCACCGATTGAAAATGTCAAGTGAAAGGGATGTTGTTCTTACTCTAGAGATAACAAGATGATATCTTGTATCGACTAGATGATTTGACATCTCAATATTAACTCTATGTCATCTGGGTTGTAGTATGTATTAAGGATTAGATTGTTCTTCCATTGAAATAGCACATGAACTAGGTTCAAAATGTCATAAAACACTTTCATCCATTTTTGAACGTTAGAGTATTAAGAGAACACTTTCTTAGTACGAGAGAATTGAGAATAACGCACAAGACATCGTACTCACTGTAAACATCAGGTAGTCAAGTGCAGAACGAATGACATTTAACAAATTAAGGTTCACAAACTCACCTATGTTACATTTAGACATATTTTGTAAATTACATAAAAGATCACATTTTTTAAACTTTTTCCTCAAGATAGGGAAAGTTAGAGCTAGAATGCACCAAGTTGGTATGTATGCATATGATGCTTATTAACCTAAACTAATTGATTCCAAATTTTACTGAAAAGATGACCAACCTAACGATGTGAACTAAGTCAAACACAAATTTGGTGGAAATGAACAATGCAAAAATTCCACAGAGTCTTCTTCCTCTAATCAACAAATTTGAACCATTATATGTCATAATAAAGCCAGAATTATGATTCAATAATTTCTTATCTCAACACCGAGTTGTCGTAGTTTAACTCCATTAATATGGTCAAAAGCTTCTATATCTTCATGAGACTTTTATTATTTGAAATGAAAAAACATAAACTAGATAAATAGAACATTTATATACATTTTCAAAAATAAAGTTTGTACTTTCTAGAATGACACTAATCCTCCTAAAAGAATTGAAGGAAAATATTAGAATTATTGACAATGAGTGCGCATCCGGGGAATCGAACCCCGGTCAGTACCGTGGGAGGGTACTATGATACCACTACACCAGATGCGCTTGCAGTGGAAGTTTTGCTCAAATATCACAGGAACAGAAGTGCGACTTGAAAAGCAGCAACTACTTGAAGAACTGTAAGGGCAGGCAAACTTGAGGATAAATATATGATTAATGGATTCACAAAGTTTGATGAATTCATCCCCAAAACAATAACAAATTGGGAACGTGAATGTACTGCCTATAATTTCGCTAAATGGGCTTCTATTTTGGATTGAAAGGAAATTTGTTCCCTTAATGACCTCTCTGTTAATATCTTTTGTGACGGGGGTTTTCCCCTTGTGAACTCTTGGTGATCGATTTTTAAATGAATTTTACCTTTTCCATCAAAAAGAAAAAGGAAACGTGAATCATCCCAAAGAGACCGAATGACATATATATTTGGGCTTCAACATAAACGAAATGTAGTGGTTGTAATACTAGATGAAGGTAGATGTAATTTGTCCAACTAAAACGCGCAATTAATAGTTGTATCAAACGTTATCCCATAAAATAAAAGAGCAATTAGTATATTTTTCCGATGAAGCAAAATTTCGCCCTAGTAAAATATTCTCAGGTCCAGTTCCAATTTCTTCGATCACAATTAAAATTGCCTTTTTCTAATCACCCTTGAAATAATTATAAAATGAGAATAATTTTATTTTACACCACAAATTGATGTGTCCATTCCAAAACACTTGTACGACACTCCAATTATTTTCGAACATGTAAAGTAAATTAGAAACTCTTAGAACAGACTACACTTGGAAGGACGTTAGAAATACCACAGTTAATTTCTTTTCCTTTCACCACTTAAATTAACCGCACTCACATTAGCCCAACCACTCCACTGACGTTTTGACTAGCTTTGGTGCCGCGCGCGCCAGACCGTTGCAGTAGTTCAACGCATTGGCGACGTGCGAAGGCCCAGGAAGCAAGCTACCTCGCGGGCCTTCCCCCTTAAAATATTAAATTAATATCACTTGGGCCAACAGCCCACATATTAGGTATTAAACTGATAAGAACAAATACTACACTTGATCTTAGCCTAAAGGCCGAGAAAGGTCTGATCTGTCTACTGTTGGGCTTTAGTTTTTATATCCTTATTTCTCAAGCATTCTTCCACAAGACCCGATGTGGGATATTGGTACTCCATGTTTCTTCATTGCTTCTGCTAGTTGTATCAAAGCTTTTTATGCGTCAATATCAGCAACTTTCTTCCATCTTTCTTTGAAATAAAAGAAGCGTGTTAAGTTTCACCAGTCTCGTTTTGGGTTTGTAAATGGCTCTTGAGTTTCTGTGATTTAAAATGTTTAATTAAGATCAATTTTGGAGTCTTAGACAATGATATAACTCCATTATCTGCATGTTTTTGTGTGGGTCATGATCAATCTATATTCAATCCATGGCCAACTCAAAATATAAACAGTTGATGATTGATACAGGGCTTCATCATAACTCGATGTGTAAGATTGCTAGAACACGACTATATCGGCTTATTATTATAAATATTACAAGCCAATTTGAATAAGATGCACACCTATTCGACCCAATCCGTTTGGGTTCCTTTCGACAATCTGCTTGTGCTCTTTTCAACCCGACCAACTAAACAAAGGGACATCATCGATTCAGGCTCAACTTGTTTGTTGCACTGGATCACATCAGTTTTTTACCCTTTCCATACAATATCTCTAAACGTTCATCCTATTCAAGTTTTATCTTAGCATTCACCTCAATATAAAAGACAAATGTTTAAGCAGAAAAAATTGTATGGATGTTCATCTGAGGATCATGTTCCATTGAAGGAATATGACATAGAAATCTAGATGCAAACCGTGCCAAAACCTTCTACTCTTTCTTCTATATATATTTAAAAGACATTGTCTATTTTACATTGGACTTAGAAGAAGTTAACACCAATTACACGATCAAGAAAACAAAAAGAACCCCAGCAGAACGAAAGAAAAAGAAACGTAAGCACGAATTGAGGTAGATTAGTCGAAAAATAAAACGAGAAATACTCTAGTTTGTACAGTCAAAACCACGGCAAACAGAAACCCAGATAATGAGGACCAAGAGGAGGAGGATTCCGAGCACAACCAACTTTATCTTCATATTCTGATACCACATCTTTCGTCGTACTTGTGTCCCCCTTTTCTTGAATTCTTGCGCCTAAATGAAGAAGAATAGGTGTTTAAAAAATGTCCATGGATCTGATTTTAGGACATGGTGCAAAGGATGTAAGGATTTAACTTACTGATTCGCGTAGGTCTTCAGCCTTGTTGTTAAGAGTGGTTAAGTTTTCTCCTCGTTCGATAGTCTGGATATAGCATTCACGGTCAAATAGCAAAAAGGTGACGAGGAAAAGAGGGGTTTTGTTTCCCAACATCTCAACTTATGCAAATATTCAAGGACTTATGCAATATCAAGTGCTCCAGCTTGTCTAAACACTTGCACTATTTTTCTGCCTAATCATATGGATTTGATATATGCTTCTAAAGAATTTCATGCTTCACATTACAAAAATCAGAAAGTCAAAAGAAAACGAGACAAGAAAACAATCAAAAGCAGCAAAGAATCCGAGCTGCATTATTATTTCTTGAGTTCATTTCACATACCTTATCTATATTCTCCAGCATAATACTTTTGACTTCTGAAACTTGAGCCTTAACTTTCAACAGTTTCTCAATCTCATTGGCATGATCGATTATATATTGCATGTGTTCTTTCATTAGAGGCCTGCAATTTACAGACTTAACAAACTTCTATCCATTTGTCGACAACTCAAACACAAGAAACGAAATTAACAAATCATCTTCTCTTCTTCTTCCTTATTTTCCAATAAAACATACCCGAATTCTTTGTTGAGACTTTTGGCAACTGCTGTATCGGCTCTACCACCACCGTATCTTTTCTTGAAATCAGCTTTTATACGTTCCAGAAATGCAAATGAGATTTGTTTCCCGACAGATTCTTTGGCAACAACACAGTAAGCTGCATGATTAGCAAGATTGTGTCAAGTAAGCGGACACAAGAAGCCTCCAAATAACTAATGTAGAGTGAGTTTGCTAATACAAGACAAAATTCATGAACTTAAAAAAGTTCATTACATCCCGCTCGAAGATTTTGAGTGAGCTTAACACAATCTAAACACAAAATCTTGGAGTCAATTGTTGCCCTATAAACATTTATGAATCAATCTTGATTCTCTTTAGAGGCAGCCAGTGAAGATTTCATATTCACAAATCGATTAAGTCACAGTTGTAATCAGTATAAAGAAACACAAGACACTCAAAGCACGAGAGTTTCTGCCCGACAAAACAAACAACTCAAGCAGACGAACATGCCAAACCATATAATCTTTTTTGACAAAAAGCTTAAGCCCTTTGACTTTGTTGACTAACAACTTCCAATTATAAAACGCAGGAATATGCACGATTTCGACAGTCCCTTGCTACCACTAAAACATAGATTTATATCTCAAAGAAGTTGACAACAAGTTTTGAAAATTGATTATTTCCCTTCTGTTAGAGGTGTTACAGAAGTGTCTGAAATGGTGTAAATAGTTCTACAAACGAATGTATCGTATCAACGGCATGCTATATCAATACAACCACCACTCTTCAACCTACAAAAGATCAAGAAAGCATGAAAAACATGCTATATTACTTCAGTATGGGTACAGACAGCTTTTCAATTAAAGATCAAAAACCCAATTCTCCACAAGCCCACATGAGCAAAATCAACTTTTAGAAGAACAAGAACACTTATCTTAAAGAAACTTTAATAAAGACACCAACTTTTTAGCTCCACACACGGATCCAAGAAAATCCGTTACAATTTCAACTTCAAATCACAAAATTCTCAACAAAAACCAGTTATCAGATCAAAGAATAGAACTATTAACAGATAAATGAGTAAAAATGGGAAAAAAAATAAAAAAATAAAAAAATAAAAAAATGAATTACCATAGCCGTTTTGGACTAAGAAGTTAAAAATATGGTGATCACATTTGTAAGTGAACTTGTTATTGGAAGAAGGCAACCTCTGCAAGCACTGAGCTGCAATCGCCGGAAAATTGCCGGTGAACTCCGTGAACTCGGCCAATACCATCGTGCCACGTGCCACGAAGCTGTATATGAACGATTCCTGACCCATGGCGGAAAAGCGAGTTGGAAGACGGACCGCCGGAGTGAGAAAAGAGTTGTCTTAATTGGGAGATTTTCCGGGGGGCCGCCCGTCGGAGTTATTGAGAATGCAAGAAGGCTGCTTTTCTTTGAGTTCCACTTTATAGTTAAATTCAGTCAATTGTCTTATACTTTTTTCTATTCCTGTTGAAAACAGTAGTCATATTTAGCAAAGTCAAAATGTTGTCTTTTTTGATAATTTCAAATTTCATTGAAGGCAAGTATTTGACAAAATTACTAAAAAGATATATTTTTTATTTTTCAGTTAAGTTGGCATGGAGGATTTAAAAAATAAAAAAATTAAGAATTATATTTCAAGAACTTTGATAAAAAGTGTTAAAAAAGGGGGGAAAAAAGCTTGGAAGTATTATAAAATTATAGAAATTTTCACTTTTAATACTATGGTTTATATGTTAACATATGTGATATCTCCGTTATTTATCCAGACATAATTGATACTAGGGATTCTGATTTTTGGACAAAAATAACAGAAATTGTGCAAAGAGATATTAGCCCGTAAAAATGAAAATATCTTCACACAAATCTAACGAAAATATCATTTTTGTTAAAAATGAAAATATGTTGTAAAAACAGAGGTGTTACATATGTGAAGGCTGTTATGCTAAAAGTGAATTTTTTTCCAATAGACTATGTATAATTCTTGTCTTAAGACCTTGATTGGTCCTCGTCGAATTTAAGTTTCATTACACATTTCCACATAATTGCATAACAATTACTTTTGGTTCAGAATTAATGTAAGTTTATATTATTTATATTTTGATTAAATAGAGAAAATATGGGGCAAAAAAAAAAAGAAGTGTTTTGTAGACTTCTAACTTGGTTCCGAAGAGGCCAAAGGCACTTGACAATGCATACAAACTGTCAAAAGTTGTGAGCATTGTTTCTAATCACCCCGATCTCGACTTGTCTATTCATAGAGATAATGATGCCTTTGAGGTTCGATTATTCGTCCCCAAAACTATTACAATAACTGTAACATCGTCATGGTACTTTCGTCTTCTTCCAGCCGGGATACTCATTAGCTCGTCCACACTAAAACCTAAAAACATTGCACAGATGACACTTCACGAAAGCACAATGTCGCAAAGAACAAAATACATCAAAGAGACTCGACTACGTACCTGCTGAATCTGCGGCCCTTGAAACGAGCTGCTCGACTAGATATTTTGCTGGATCACCGAAAGGGGTTCTCATTATATATGAATGAACAAGATTAACAACTTCAATATTGTCAAAGTAGTCGAACAAGCCATCGCTCCCTAGTACAACGAAGTGATCGGAGTTTGAAATCTCATGTACTTTTAACGATGGATTTAAGGTTACGTACGGAGGGCTTATGAGATTATGAACACGAAGAATTCCCATCAATGCATCGTTCATCTTTTTCTGAAGGAAAAAAAAAAAAAAAGGTTAGCTGCTTCCTGTTTAAGTTGCAGTTATCATGGTCCAGCATATACTAAGAAAAAGAAAAGGCATTTTAGAAAAATCACATGAAAACATACTAAATGAGATGATGCTTTGTTAACTGTACAGTATGCGATTCAAGATTATTGTACCTTTTTCAAGTAACCGACTCCGAAAGCTCTTGTAACCTTTACTTTCCCTTTGAGTCGTCCTGCCACGATTGTATAAGGGTCGTCAGGATGATCTTTAAGAAGTCGGATTCTCTCGTTATCGTTGTCAACGGTGTGAGTATCAGTGAGTTGGACAGCTTGTAGCCCTTCCCTTGCTTTCTTGTTTCCTTCGTCCTGTGTAGCCAATACCGCCCGACTATCGCCAACATTGAGCAAGTACAAATGATTTCCATGGAGTAGAACAACTAGCACACACGATCCTATAGATACTAAATCGGGACGGTCCACCATTTCCTGTTCAACCATTTGTAGAAACTCGTCCTCCGCTTGACTAAGAGCACGTTGAAGGTTGTTAAGAATGACCAACTCGTGCTCCACATCCCAATCGAGTAGGTTGAGATGAAACGCAACCGTTTCATACAATGTCCCGGCTAGAAAATCAGCTGCATCTCGTCCATTAAATCCATCATAGATCGCACAGAAAAGCCAGCCATTTTCTTCAGAACAAACTGCTTGAACCCTATCTTCGCCAGCAGCTCCTCCTGCAACTTGTACTTCCATCGCATTGAGGAAGCTTTCGCTTCTAGAAAGAGTTGAGTGCTTGGGTGAAACGGGATCATAATCAAGAGTCTCGTTTGGTGGAAAAAAGTCCGTTTTTGCAAGAGAAGGTGAAGAGGGAATACGACGAAATGACTTAGGAGAGTCGAGAGATGGGAGTTTTTCTGATCCGATCAACCCATTGCAAATGCTCGTGTTGGCAAGTGTAGCATTGGCACTTAATGCAGCACCCGAGAGGCACGAAAAGGATCTGCTGGCTCGTTGGAGTTTACCACCAGATGGGAAGCTATCTATGTGATTTGATCTGCTGCAAGAATCGTCGTTCTCGCAGTTGCAATGATAGCCAAAACTGACTTCTATTTCTCCCTCGGAATCATTTATGGTTTCCCCGGGCATCATTCTGGGGTTGCAGTTGAAAATAAGAAGGATAATTAACAAGAATAAAGGAGCTCTACCAGTATTTGTTGGTACTTTGAAGCTACAACAACTATGATCACTGTAAGAAGATAACAGAGAGTGAGGAGGATTTTAGAATTGTAATAATTTTGAGGATACTCATGGATGTCGATTATGTTCATAATCAAAACGAAATAGAAAGAAACCGAGACACCCTTTTTAAACCATCCATCTTGCAACACTTGGGTTGGAAAAGCAAAGGCAAAAACACAAAATCCTACCTATTTTATGCATATTGCAGTAATTAGACAATTCAACACTTACAAGAACCAAAATACTATAAAGATAAGGGGTTCTTTGGTCTTCTCCATTATTTTCCTATACTGCATGCCAACAAATCCCTCTCGGCTCTCCCCACTGTCAACCAAGAAGATGCATACTTACGCAATCACAAGGATACTGTAAAGGGAGAGGTCAGCAGTAATAACACAGAGAATCTAGAATAATTTAAGACAATCCCATTATTCTAGACAACAAAAAGAACATAAATATTGCAAGAAACCAAAGATTTAAGTTAAACCCAACTCACCTTCTTTATTGTGAGAAAGAATGCCCCTAGTGTTCAGGCCTCAAATTGCTATCCATGCAAAATGCACATTTGCAGTTGTTTGGGGGCGGGGGGGGGAAATGTAAGCAGGAGCTCAACAAGTGTAAGCAAATTGTGAACAGTGAATAGAGCACACACTGAGGTGAAACTGCAACAGAGGTTAATCCTAGAAAGATGTATTGAAAACGAGGATCTTTAGAGTGGGAGAGAGAGATGTTTTTTCATGTTTCCTTTCATCAAAGTTGTTCCCATGTTCGCGGTCTCTGTTAGTTCTCCTTTTCTTTTCTATTTCAAGATGTTTTTCTTCTTTTTCTTTTTAAATTGTTTGAGCTTGCATGTGGATATTTAGTGAGTGCTTGGGTGGCTGAGGTGACTTCTAATAATAGATATGATTTGTTTTGGAGTTTCGAGGTGTTTCCAATTGATACTCTTGTTTCCTTCTTTTCTTTTTAATTTTTTTTATCAGGAGGATCCATACTGTTTTTCAACTATTTCAGGAACTCAAATTGGACCCGATCTATTTGCAAAATATGATATAAATATACTTGTTCCAAAATCACCCCCACCTAGATCATAGGCCAATGAAATACAAAATTTGAAATGAACTTTAAATCTTCACTTCTCCAAACAACAAAATACAACTATTTATCATACTTTGTTGAAGAGTTTTATGACATTATTTAGTCAGCACCCTTCCAAAGAAACACACATTATATACATTTGAGTATTATGTTGCTAAGGATGTTCCTCCAAGTGGTTGCTTTCATCTTTCCCTGCAAATTCTTGGATTCTTGAAACAAAACTACAAAATTTTAGGGACCATATATGCCCCTTCACATAAGGACCATATTTAAACAAATATTCAACTGATCTTTACTTGTTAAGATAAGAGAAGAATGAAGACAAAGGAACTTAGGAAGTTACTGTCATTGGCCATCATAGACGAAGAAGACATATTTGATTTTATGTGACTTGGGAAGATGCCCAAGTCCATTCAAGATGCCCATCACATGTACACAACAAAGTCATAATTTTTATAGTGATTCAAGAACTACATCAAAAAGAAACCAGTTTCCAGAACTCTTTGCCAGCAGAATCATACATTAGTCTATCCAACATTGTAGAATACTTTTGTCAGTCCTTTTCTTGTCCGAATTTGAGAAACCTGGACAACATAAAAATAGAAACTGTGTAAGAAGGGTTAGAAAGGGACTCAAGTTTTGTCCTGAAGGCACCTTGAATGGTTAGACAGGGACCAAGTATATCAACTATCTCAAGTCTCTCGACTCCTCTTACAGGGGACAAGACTAAGTATTATCATATTTCTTTAACAACATCTAATCTGGATTCTTAAATTCTATGTAACAACATAGAAGCTCTCAAGAAGCAAAATGTGGGAGCATGAACACACGAATTTGAAGATTGAAGGGAACTACCCTAACTTAAAACAAGTACCTTTAGGCTCAGAATCTCATTGAGGTCACCAACATGTGTGCCACCACAGGGACATCCTGGGCTTTTGCCTAATTGCACGATCCTAGGAGTGCTGTCCTGGAAAAGTATAAAAGCAAGAGAAATGGTCTTAGAAACAAAGGGACTCTAAATGGCATAAACATATACAGCAAAAAGAATGCTAATAATCATCTTCTAACCTTGGATATATAATCTGGGAGGGATCCACCACAGAGTTCAGAAGCTCTATCGTATGGTAAAATGGATACAGAAACCTGGATGAAACATGGATGCTAAATAAGTGCGAGTTCAATTCAACTGAAATCAAAAAAGGAAAATGTGGTAAGATTGATCAAAATGCATACCTTCCCTCCTTTTGAGATCAAATTGTTAGCCTCCAATTCTAGCTCAGTTTGCTTGCTTTGCAACTCATTTTGTGGAAATGTGCCTTTGTATTCTACAAATGGCCTGAAAAATTGTACGCATTGGCCAACTTGAACGTACAAAATATGCAGTCTAAGCCTTTTATGGTGCTCCGGCAAAAGTAAGAGGGTGTTTGGCTAAGCTTATTTGAAATATGTTATAAGCTCCTACGTCTTGCAAGATATTAGATCTTATTTTATAAATAAATCCGTGAAGTGGTTGAATATAATAAGGTTTTGTTGCTTATAAGATGCTAGTATTAGTTAAAGTCTTAGAAGCGTGTTGATATCTTAAAACTAAGTTAAGAACTATTTTTCTGAAAAAGTTTATAAGATCCTAACAGGTTATTTTGGAAGATTATAAGCTATGTTTCAAGAAAAAGAATGCCGAACAGTTTATAACATCTTATAGGCTCTCGAATATGTTATAAGACGTTTTGAAAGGTTATAAGCTCGCCAAAACACCCTCTATAATATCATTAAGAACATGCATAATGAACTTCCGTCCCCTATATGCTTCTATAACATCGATAAATGCATACCCATCTGGAAAATGGTACCCTTTAGTTGGCTCTAAGTGATCCCATCCTCCATTTTTCACACAGAAATCCAACAAATGTCCAGCTGAGTGTAGCCTGCAGAGGTACAGAGATTCAGTTTTAGGTCCTAACTCATTCCGGTCTAAATTCTATATCACAAAACCTATTTCCTTATAACAAAACTTGGTTGCCACTGAGATATACGTGACACGCACTCATGAAATAGACCAGGAGATTTAATAAAATTTGGAATAGAACATCCAAATTGAATAATCCGGATCTAGCAAATAGTCTAACCTAACCTTGGGTTCAACCGCACCCAGAACCCAAATCAAACGAACAATTTCAAACTCAAATCATTATTATCGAGAGATAGTTCAACCATAGCTGAATGCAACAACATTTGACATGCTATGTTCATCTCCCTACAAAAAGTTATAACCAGATAAAACTATGTAAACAATTTAAAACTAAAGAATTCATACCTTGAATTGAGCTTACGCCTGGCTTCATCCACACTCAACAAAACTTGAGCACCTTTCTCAATATTTTCATCTTTGGAGTTCTCAAAATAGCCGTAGTGATACACCTGTGACAATGAAATGAAAAAAACATCGGTAGCAACAAAACAAAAAATGGCCCAAGAAAGAAGAACAACATAAGATTAGCATAATATGAAATTGGGACCAAGAAACCTACAATTTTGTCCTTTGATCGAACATCCTGAACAATGAACTTGAACTGCGGATTGGAGATGGAACCCATGTCCGAAGGCTGACCCCCTCCTTGTGGATGAAAAATTGTGGAATCTAGAATCAAAACATGCCTACCATCCTCATTCTTTTCAAGAACCCATCAACAAAATAATGTTAGACACCGAAAAAAACTCTTGATCGTATGACACTGATCGTGTAGCGTGAGTGCGCGCGC
>JACFYI010001813.1:126511-136717 GCA_014898755.1 Handroanthus guayacan
CACCAATCGTATGAAGACAAATTCTTTCACAATCTCACATATAATGACTCATTAGAGATGATATCAGGCAACAAGTTAACTGATAGCCGCCCTTGACTAGAAATGCCTCTTACTTTTCTTCGGGACGTGAAATATCCTATAGTTTGCTATTTTCCTGATTTGAAGAAGTAACAAAATGGGATAATTACCTTTTAACGCTCCTTGAAGATTGCCATATCAAAACATGAAGTTTGAGTAATTATTTTTACACCCTCTGCAACAAAATACTTAACAAAATACTTAATGAAGGATGTACAACATTATAGAAAGAAACCTAAACAAATTCTACTTGTAATATTTCAATTGATGTCTTAAATTTTCAAAAGGTATAAGTATAATATTATACAAATCCAGTTAAATTTTTCATTGACCAAACTAATGATAAATTGTGAATATTTTAATATAATCATACCAAAATTCCAGGATGTTGAGGCATTTACCCCTAGTAAGATAACATCATTTCAAAGGGAAAAAAATTATTAAAGAGAAAATAGGGCAAGGCGAGAAACTACAAGTGAAAATATTTTGAAACTCAGTCCACCCAACACATACTTGATGACGTAGTATCAATAGTTCAAACGTAAAAACGCCAAGAAATTAACGAATCAAAATCCATCGTATCACAAGAACCCAGTGGTAGGTCAATGAAAAAGAAATAAAACTTGTTAACTCAACGATATTATAAGACGAAGAAATTATACATCCCCACGAGCACCAGATTTTCGTCAGGAATACAAACAGAATGCAGAAAACCGCTTCCAGCTCAAGAAACAGAACGGAGTGGCTACATAATATATCATTACACACCCCTATGAGATTCAAAAAATAGAGAAAGCTGAATGGGAAACATACATTTCCCATGTTATAAATCATAAAGAAGCCAAAGCAACATCGAGCAGAAGTCAGAGATAAGTGTGGTTATTTCATTTAACTCTCTTCAGCTGACTTGGGTTCTTCTCTTGCCTTCAGTGGAGCTGAAGGGGAAGGGGTACCTTCTTGACCCATCTCAGCTCTAAGGTCATTGATGCTCTGCTCCAACTCATCAATGCGGTTCCCCATCTCATCAAGTACAACACAGTCAAGGAATTGAATCTCTATACATCGCATTAATATATGAATGACAAATGAAACAATCTGTGTGGAGGTTTGCCAATTCATGGGCATTATTAGCATGACATATTCATAGCATGAGTCGTTTCATTGTATGAAAAGCAGTAATAAGCATGCTTGAATGTCATTGAAGATAAATATTATCATATGCAAAATTCTGTTTTATGTCCTTAAATAGGTAACATAATTAATAAATGGTACTTGAAGGATATTTTTCGAAATGATGGACTCCGACATTGTCTGAAACCTAGTTTGCTGCAAAGAGAGAGGAACTGCGTAAGATGTCAAATATAAAATGCACTAAACCAAGATTAATAATTTAATATTAGTTACTTACCATTTGCTGGAGAAGGTTTTGGACCTGAATAACGAGAATAGAGACGTTAGCACAGGTAGTATAAACTATTAATCATTTCATGTTTGTATATAAAAATTGAGTAACGCAATGACCCTCATCTTGGTGCTTCTAAAACTGAAAAATATAATAAAAACAGGTTGAAACTCACAGAAAAGCGTAAAAGAAACCATTAACATTAATACAAAATCGAACTAAAAAATCCAATTATTTCCCTCGGAATAAAAAGAGAAATACAGAACACATTAGTCAGTGAGACATGGAGGTTGATAGGATAGAACTCACAAATGCAGTCATGTCAGCCGTACTTTGTTTAGAATTGTCTCCATCATGCCCATCCTGCAAGTGAAGGAAATGATCGAGTGCATAACTATAGCTAAGAAGCAACAAATGCATGCAGTATAACAATATATAGGTCTTCACATCCAACAGAAAAGCCCAAATGTGAAAGCATCCTCCCAAAAAACCCACCAGATAGAGAAAGAGAGTAAGAACATAGAATTGATACTCGATGCTCATACTAGCAGACTTCCAAAACAAAAAATCTTCCCAACAGACCTATACCTTAAGACACTAAGCAACTGATAACAGAATTGTATAACCATCCTCATGATATGGAAACACCCAAATCATATGACGTGATAAGCTCACTTAGAACTCCAAATCCATATTTCTTAACAAGCCTAGGCAAGTCTCAGGAGCAAAGAAACACGAGCAAGCTAACAACGGTTTTACACGCCCACAACATTGTAAGAAGGTAAATTCTATTCAATCACACCAAACCAGCAGTACATCAAAATGGCGTAGCACTTAACCTCTCGCAATAATTAAAAAGATCCAACACGAAACACGAAATTGGGCATTAATTTCAGCTAAATTAGGCTCACCGTATTTTTATTTATTTCAAAAGGGAAATTAAGATCGTTCAATTCACATTTTCTCAATTTTTATGGATACAACAGAAAAAGAAAAGAAAAACAAAGCCCAATTTCTAAAAATCCAGAATAGAAACGAATATTCAAACACATAATCTACGAAAATGCAAAGCAAAAGCAAACGAATCTCTAATTTTCGATAGGGTTTGAACAGATTAGATCAAGAAACTTCAATGAATCCACAATTTAAAGCAAAAGACGGAATGAAATAATCGTATAAAACAAATTTACCATCTCTTTAGAGCGATTCTGAGCTACTCGAGGGAAATCCGAGTGTGAGGTTGTGAAAATTCGTGAGTTCAAATTTTGAAATACATGAGGGAGATGGATATTGAACTGGGCTGAGCCGGACATCACGAAATGGGCTTTGTCTATGGGTTGGGCTTGATTTGTATCCATAAATTAATTTAGACTTGGGAATTGGATCCTATCATAGTCCGATGTACTCATGCTTCACATGTCCATTTTCAAAGTCAAATAATATATATACATATATATATATAAAAATAATATATAAAGATTCAGGAAAAATAGGAAATGATCTCCAAAAATAATATGCTTATACATCTCATCAAATAAGGAAAATACACATCACTGGTACACTTTTAGAAAAATATCTATTATTCATCTAGACCAATCTAGATTCATTTATGCGAAGAGCTAAGAGTTCCAAATCAACAATCCCTTAATTTCAAGTCGGATGCTTTCCATAATCCCTTAATTCGTTTATCCTTTCTTCAAAATGGGTTAACCCATCCCCTAGTTGGGTCAAAATCAATTTGGATGCTTTTTTTGTTGATGGTAAGATAGCAGGTGTGATATCATTAAAAACTTTGAGGGATGCTTCATGGTTGCATACTCCTTCCATGGGTGGAGTTTTGAAGCTACCATGGTGGAAGCGTGTATTATTTTTTAAGCCTTCGAGATTACAAATAGTTGGAATATATCGAAAATCATTTTTGAATTTGATTCACTGGAAGCTGTCCAGAAGGTTACTGACCTCTCGAGTCCAATGAAATACAACTCTCAAGCTTTTGTTTTACAATTTAGATCCTTTTTGTCGAATAAGCCATACTGATCTCTTTCTTCTGTTTTTAGAAAAGTAAACTTTGCTGCTATCCATTATCTTGCAAAATGGACACTTTTGTTTGAGTGGGATGGTATTGTCCCTTTTTACAAGCTCCCCTTGAATTATTTTTGTGATAGGGGATAAAACTAATTGGACTTTTATTCTTATTCTAAATAATGAATTCATATTTTTACCCATTGAATAAAAAAAAGTCAGATAAGTAACCTTTTTCACTCAGAAGAAAAAGAATAATTCATAATTCATTGGTTACTTTCAAATTATTTTGGATATTTCACACTAAAAATTTTATGTTTTTCTCTCATCACATGGATTTTACCGATATCTCAGTAGCTCATCAACATTTATCCTATAATAGAAAGCAAATATGAAAACCAAAATACAAAGATCCAAATTTGACTCCAATTTTCATAGATTTTATTTTTTATTTGTTTTAAGAGATGATCAATACATGATTCTCATAGAATCTTCTCTAAAAAAAAACCTTAAGTACATATTGTATTGTACTTTTACAAACTGTTACTCTATATTTCCTTAATAAACAATCCAAATATATATTGTAAAATTTTTTTTTTCCCTATAGTTTTTTGAATAATATAATTTCAATACATAAATCTCCCATCATGCAACATGCGTGTATAAAACCATAAATATATCTATGTGTAATTGAGATCTAATCTTCCTTTTACTCAATAATAATATTTATTAATTAGATTAATAATTGAAGTATCACTTGCATCCTTGGGTCAATTTTGCACGTCGTTGTTGGTTGGAATTTTTTAAGCTAAATCTAAATTAGTTTTTCCACTTTTTGGTCAAGATCTCATTTAATACGTTGTGATTGAACTGTCATTAGTATTTAGACAGCTTCATATTTTAATGAAAATATTTATAAAAAAAGAAAAGTTGAAAACTCACAGAAGTGGAAATAAAAATAATAAAAATAGGTTGGATTTCCTAGGGATGCAAGCAAGCCAATTTTGCATGCAAACTTGATGAGCCGTCTCAAAAATTTTTTGAGCTTGAGCTAAAATTGAACTTATATAATTTTGACAGCTTATATAAATTTCAAATTGAGCTCGAGCTAAGGCACAACTTGTATAGATTTTAAGCCAAACTCGAGCCTAATAATTCTTTTTGGTTGGTTTGCAAGCTCCTTTTTTTTTTAAAAAAAAAGTATATATAAATGTGAAACTATATATAAATAAATTAAATTATTTATAAAATAATTAAAATTTCTAAAGTCGCGTTCTAACCTATTGCTTAAATATAATAAAACAATTGAGCTTGAGTTTGGGCTTGAATTTGAGCCAAATGAAGCGAACTGAGCCGGCTGTGCCAGACTCTAGCCTAATATTTCTCAGCTCGTCGAGCTCAAGCACAAGCTTGAAACAAATAGTCAAAACTCAACTCTACTCGTTTGTATGCATCAAAAATTATTTTTACTTATAAATTGTTATTATTAGTATCTGGTTACATCTTATAAAAGATCGGCTGATCAAGTCTGTCATGAGTGGATTTCATAGTTACTCATTTTTTTCCAGTTTTTTTCGACTACAGATCATGAAAATATTAGGTTTTATCTCACATCATAGAATTGAGTATTTTAAAATAATTTATATGCTGCCCCTTCTATCTAACCAAGTAAATTTAATACTAGCATCCCAACGAACTTTGTTAAACATAAACTAATACCAAAATAACCATATAAAATTTTCCTGTCTGAAACCCAATTTTCACCTCTTCCCTTCTCCATTTTTCTTCCAATTTCTTCACCTTTTTCTACTCATCTCACTCTGCACCGACACAAAATTCCCCTTCCCCGCATAAAATCCGTCTCAGTTGTCATGTAAGATCCCACCCCCATTTCTCTTTCTTCAAAATTTACGCAAACCCTAGTTTCCCAGTTCATTGATTATTATTTGAATAAGAGCCCGCAATTCGCGAATCCGGAATTTTCGAGTCTCATTTTACGCTTTTCTGATCAAGTTTTCAGCTCGGAGCAGTGGCAATCGACATGCTAGATCGGCTGCTGAGCCCGCGCAGGGCGCGCCAGTTCCAGCGGCTTATGCGGAACGGTAAGCTAACCCTTCTCTGCCTTTTCCTCACTGTGATAATGTTTCGTGGATATCTAGGCGCTGGAAAATTTGGGACGCCGGAGAAAGATCTCGATGAGATCCGTGAAACATTTTCTTATATCCGCAAGCGCGTGGAGCCGCGGCGAGTTTTGGAAGAGGCGTCAATGGCGGCCCAGGGGCAGCAGAAAGGAGCTGATAGTACGGTAAGTGGGAGCAATAACTATGCTGAATTTGATATAACTAAGATTTTGAAGGATGAAGATGATGGGGTTGAGGAATTTAAGAGGGATCCATCTCAGCCCTATAGCCTCGGGCCTAAGATATCGGATTGGGATGAACAAAGAGCTGAATGGCTTAAGAAGAACCCTAATTTCCCAAATTTTATTGCTGAGAATAAACCTAGGGTTCTTTTAGTCACTGGTTCTTCCCCGAAGCCATGTGAGAATCCTGTGGGGGACCATTACTTGTTGAAGTCGATAAAGAATAAGATTGATTATTGTAGGCTTCATGGCATTGAGGTTTTTTACAATATGGCATTGCTAGATGCTGAAATGGCTGGTTTTTGGGCTAAGTTACCGTTGATTCGGAAGCTTTTGTTGTCGCATCCGGAAGTAGAGTTCTTGTGGTGGATGGATAGTGATGCAATGTTCACTGACATGGCGTTTGAGCTGCCATGGGAGAGGTATAAGGATTCTAACTTCGTGATGCATGGTTGGAACGAGATGGTTTATGATCAAAAGAATTGGATTGGTTTAAACACGGGAAGTTTCTTGTTGCGTAATTGCCAATGGTCGTTGGATATGCTCGACACATGGGCCCCAATGGGACCAAAAGGAAAGATTAGGGAAGAAGCTGGGAGACTTCTAACGAAAGAACTCAAGGATAGGCCGGTTTTTGAAGCCGATGATCAATCTGCTATGGTGTATATATTGGCAACACAAAGGGAGAAGTGGGGTGATAAGGTTTATCTTGAGAGTCAATATTATTTGCACGGTTATTGGGGGATTTTGGTTGATAGATACGAGGAAATGATTGAGAATTATCATCCAGGGCTTGGTGATCATCGTTGGCCTCTCGTTACTCACTTTGTGGGTTGCAAGCCCTGTGGGAAGTTTGGAGATTATCCGGTCGAGAGGTGCTTGAAACAGATGGACCGGGCGTTTAACTTTGGTGATAATCAGATCTTGCAGATTTATGGTTTCACTCATAAGTCGCTTGCAAGTCGAAGAGTAAAGAGAACACGAAACGAGACAAATAATCCTCTTGAAGTGAAGGATGAGCTTGGCTTGCTTCATCCTGCATTTAAAGCTGTGAAAGTGTGATCTTCTTGGGTCAGTGCAAGATTTTTTGAATTTTAGTCAGAATATGTGTTGTTTTGTGTCCTATTGTTGTTTCTGAATCATGGTTGATCTATTCCTTTATTTATGGCAATTGTCCTGTGAAATATTGTTTCTGTTTTTTTGAGATGGTTGTTGTAAATCATAATACATGGTAATTATTATGTGACATAACATCGGATTACATGAATTTGCTGGCCCCAAATACGTTGTCTCTTAATAGTTACTCTCTATATCTATTTTCTATCCTGGCTTTAAGTTTTCATCATTTGCTTGCTTGAATCTCACGGAGGTTAATCCAGTGTCGTCCAACAGGTCAGTGAGATCTGGTCGGAAGTCATACGCAAGCATGTATGTTGAGATCTTGGCTGACATGGTTAGGGTTGTTGAGGTTGCTTAACGAAAATCTTTTAATGCTTAATTTGGTAAGGGCTCTAGATAGGAAAGGCTATATTGGACACATGAGGCCGTTAAAATTCCAACCAATTTTCGAAATATGAGTAAAGTAAGTTTGTTAAAATTTATAATGACAATGAATTAGGGTGAATTGTGTACGATGGAGCTGTGGAGGAAAATGGAAAATCAACCCTCAATTGTATCCTCAAATGTATTTTATTTATATGATATTTTCAATCAAAATCTAGAATGGAAAGGCAGGTGCTTAGGCCCCTTTTTTAGTTTTCACTTCTTCTCTGATGAGCATATATTTATTCGACGAAAATAGAGTAAGTTACAAATGTTCACGAGTGCAAATAGAAGGTATAGTCATCAAAATTTTCCATCATATTGTTTTGTAATCTTTGTTTGTTAATTATGAATATAAGAGAAAAAATATTATTATTTCTGTTTTTTTGAAGGCAAAAGTAAGGGTAAATATTATTAATGATCTCTTATGTTTTTATTTTTTCTTACTTTAATTCCTCACTTTTTTTTATTATATTAACGGCCTTAAACTAATAAATTTGTATTACTTTAATCATTTGGTGAACTTTCTGGTCAATTTTTGTCGAAAAATGACTCACGTCGACATTATTCGCTATTTAAAATGGGCACAATTGTTATTTTAAATAAGAAATCTGACAAATAATAATAAATAGGAATATTATTTATAAAGTTGATGCTTACATGGGGTGCAAAGGATGTTGGTGATTTTTAGGGTCTTTAATTTCGATATTTTCTCTTTTATTTATTCCTTATTTAAATAACAATTTTTCCAACAAAAAGTGGTTGAAAAGTTGATTAAAAGACCAAAGTGGTATAGATATATTAGTTTAGGTATCCTAAAGTCAAAAATAAAACATAAGGTACTAAAGTGTAAAAAAAAAGAACTTTAGGAATCATTAGTGACATTTGTTCCAAAAGTAATATTATTTCCTATAAATGATATTTGCGACAAGAATAACTATACAATAGTTATATAACAATTAAAATTTAGAATTATGAGAAATATAAATAATTATAGATGATAATATTTAGGTTAATTACATTTAACTATCCTTTGAGCTTGTGAAATTATCAAGTACTACTCTTGTCGTTTAAAAATTACAAATTAGTTCGCATAAGTTTATAACATTACAAAATCATCTATTTCGTTAGGTTTTTTGACGAAAAACTGGTGACATTTTTCAATTTTAGTCTCTAAAATCACAACGGCTAAGTATAAAAGTATAATAGGTAGTTGGCGCAATTAAAAAATTGAAGGATATTATTAGTTTTTGGCAAAAAAATCAAACAAAATGAATGATTTGATAATTTTTCAAACTTATAGGGGTTAATTTGTAATTTTCAAATCATGATAATAGTGGTTGATAATTTCATAATATTAAAGGATGCTAAGATGTAATTAACCCTATTTATCTGATATGATAACTAAGATTCAAGTATAATTAGAGTGATGGCCAAGAAAGGACTTTTGAAGAAAAATCTACCTTGAAAATATTATAAGAATTTGATAGACTATTAGGCCATGTTTACTTCCTTGGTTAAAAGAGGTTAATCACCTATAAACCAGCTTATACTTATATTTACTTTGAAGGTTATTTTTTTTAGGCCAAATCCCCAAACCTGAGTTTATGAAGAGAAAATGGGTTAATTGATGGTTAAATAAACCATTTCTTTTTTAGGGTTTGAAATTTGATTTACTAAACCAAATTTGCACAATAAACAACAAATCCATGTTTTACTCATATTTACATTCCATACTAATTAGGCCAAATTTTTTTTGGGAGATTTTTTTGTCTTATCATACATTACCCAAACAATTCAAAGTAAATAACTCATGAAATAGATGTAACTAAGTTTATATTATTCTAGAAAATAAACAACTTATCGAATTCATATTTATCCCCTTAACCATTATTTAAACCATCACTAATCCAAACCCATATTATATCTAAAAGACAAAGTAAACATTTAGACTCAATAATTTTACGTGATAAAGTGATTATACATTGGTTTTGTGGGGTACTGTCGTAAAATGGAGAAACCGACGAGGCGAAAGTGTTATTTTCCTATTGTATTATAAGCATTTTGCTCAAAACCCTGCAAAAGTGTTTCTTATCAGTAATCGCGCTCTCTATAAATCCTAAGCCGCAAATTCTATAATTTAGTCGAATCCAAAACCCTTTACCCCTAAATTCGTACAAATTTCAGTTTTTTGGCCGCTAAATTTAAGGATTTGAATGAATCGACGTTTGCCGCAGCTAGGATCTCTGCTTCTGCAATGCTAGCCCTTCGTTTATGGGGGCTTTAGCCAGCAAAACTCGAAAGCGAGGAGACGATTACTGCAAATCCCGAGTTTCAATTTCGCCATCAGTTGATCAATCATACGGTCACATTTCGAAGAAACCCAGGCTTTCGTTTTTCACGGATAAAGAGACGCCGGAGTATAATTGGTCTTATTCTGTTGTTTCGAGAGTTTCTTTGTACCCCGATTCAAAACTGAGGTTTTCGAGAGAAGTTCATGCCCCAGTAAGGCATTGGAGACTTGGGTTCTTTTCTCGCGCAAAGAAATTTGAGAGTAGTGCTAGTTTTAGGGAAACTTCAGCTGAAAAGATGGGGAATTGCTTGGGAATTCAGTCTCCATTTGAAAAGTTGAAAAGTGGTGCAATAAAAAGTTTGAAGTATATTTGGAAAGACAGTGATTCATCTGTGGGGAGAGATAAGGAGAAAGTGGTGATTGAGATTGATGATGATGAGGAGAAGAACGGGGATGATGATGAGGAGGAGAAGAACGGGGGTGATGTGTCAGATGATTCCAGTATTG
>JACFYI010001813.1:155707-182161 GCA_014898755.1 Handroanthus guayacan
ACACACACACACACACAAAGAATTTATATCGAAAGAATCTCTTTGTTACATGTGTCATAAAAAGAGAGGCGTCACAGCTATTCAAATTAACTGATTATTTGGAGAAGAAAAAGGCCTCTGCTTCTGCTTATGCCATGAATGTGCACTTCTGATGACTTCTGCTTAAAGGGAAAAAGGCAACTTATAAAGGGCCCCCGAATTCATCAGAAAGAAAGAACCTTATGACTTTTCACATAACTATTGAAATCTTTCTTGTCCACAATTGATGAAGATAAAAGAATATTTGTGGCCCTTGGTCCTTTGTTCTTTCATGAATCTTCAATTCGTATAATATATTTGTTTATCCATTAATTTTTTCTTTTATTTATTTATTTATTTATTTGGTTTTAAGTTGATTAGAAACACTAAAAAAACCAATGTAACAACTCTACTTGAACATGATTATAAGAGTTTCTTTGTGAAATGTCCTATTTGAACCATAAACAAATTCGTCATGATTGTCCCATCAAAGTACCAATCAGACTGAAGTCCCTCCATCACAGAAATGACTAAGAGACCATTAGAAACAAGTTCGAAAACATTTATTTCACAGAGTATTTGTTTTGGTTTAGCACTATTCATGCATTACAATATTTTTTCTTGAACTCATATGGATCTAAATTTTTTCTGCTGCAATATGCATTTCATGTAAGTACTTGTCGACATGCTTTAATTTATGCTAAATGACACACAGACAGGATTGCTTGGATACATAAATATATCCATCAAAAGATTAAATGTGTAAAATATTCTCATTTTTTATTCCTCGCATCATTAAATTTAAAAGTATGTCCAACAAAAGTGACACTATTCCTCCCATGACTTGTTAATTCGTGATATTCAATGTTCACAAGAAAATTTTAAAAATTAAAAGAAAAAAATCTAATATATTGAAAGAAAATTCTTGTTAACTGTTTATTAAGCATTGGATTATAGCTAGAAATGATCGATCATTATCATAGAAGATATTTGATTAGACACTTGAACAGCCATGATCACACATGGACAGCAATATCTACAAATTTTTGTCCTTTTTTTTTGTTTTTTCAAAATTTATTTTCATGTAATTTTTAATAATTAATATAAACGAGTGGAATATTAAAATAGGATTGCTCGTGAAGGATGAGTAGAGTTTGGCTGTTTCCTGCCCCCCTGCCTATACAATGGATCACTATTCTTCCATAAAAGAATTTTCCTCTTATTTTATTTGAGGCGTTTATTGACTTTTCCATAGGACTACATGTGTGAAATTTTTATGAAAATCATCCTTTATGGATATCTGTTAGCTCCTTTTGACGTCAGGTAACTTTGACACGGCGAGTTCACATGTCAACGAGCGATACGCGTGGGTTTGGTAGAATGATTATGGCAGCGGAAGCGTGCGGACACTTGCAGAGTTGTGGCGCATGGCTGCGGGGGCAACGTGCATGTAGGCTTGGTGCTGCGCGCATGTTGCCCATCCGGTGCTGGGCGTGCGCGACTGTGTGCTGCCCTCGTACGCAAGGCAACGGGTGCTGGCGGATGACGGGAGCGCGCGACTGTGTGCTGCATGCATGATGGGCATCAAACTGCGGACAAGAGCAGAAGCCAAAAATCAAGGAAGCACTTAGGCACGATAAGCTAGACATTGTGCGAAAGAATGTCGGGACGTGCTAAAACAGTGCGCACGATGGGTGGCTGCCCAGCGTGCGCGCGATGGGAGACGGGCACCCGATGCACATCGGGTGAACTAAAGCTAAACAGCAGCAACGTGGGATTAAAGCTGGACTTGACCAAGGCTGGAATGTGGAAGACTCCAAGCAAATAAGAACTCCACATGAGGCGGACAAGTTAGCTTAGGAATCCTAACTTTGGTAGAATTTGATGTTTCCTTATAATTATGGGTTTTGTCTAAGTTGAATCCTAGTTGGACTAGGACTTGTTGTTATTGATGCCTATAAAAAGACCAAGGATCTCACAACTCAAGGGGGATACGTTTTCATAGAGGAAAAACTTGAGTGTTTTGCGAAGGTCTTGGCCCCTTGTACTTTGAAATTGAGAAATAAATACAAGGTTGGGAGTGGTCCCGTAAATTCACTGTGCCTAATTATATTTTGTGTGTGCATGCCTTGCTTGTGTGCAAACTTCTCTCAAACTCTCAAAAATCAAGTACCCATCGAGTGGATTGAGTAGGCTGACTAGTCGTTGGAGCGACTAGGCCGTACAGCGGGTAAGTTTTGGGTAAAAAATTTGACTAAATACAAATCCCCTGTGACAATATTCATCTTTGGATTACGAGAAATCCTATGCGTCACCTATGCGTCATGAAAATTCAAAGATGTAAACGAATCGAATTGAGTTAAATAAGTCCAAATCATGATAATTTCTTAAGACTCAAGCCCAAAGCAAATCAAACGAATCAGCTTGTACGCTAACTCAATAGGTTGAAGAAAATGAGATCAAGTGCACCTTCAAACCTTATTCGAACTGATGCATCTTTTATAAATTTATTGAAATAATTTTTTTTTTAAAAAAAAAATCTTGATCTTTCATAAATTTATAGAATTTTTTTTTTTAAAAGAAAAAATAAAAATATTTTTTTTAAAAAAAAAAAAATAATAACCCATGACCGCACAAACAAGTATAACTCTTAGCTCACCTAACTCCACATGAATCAGGCTCGATTTACTTACATCCCTGAGAAAGAAACAACTGATCAGCGGAAAGTCCAAATCCAATAGGATTATCATGGGTGAACACAAGGCCCATTTTATAGAATTTCTAAGAGATCGACAGAATTACGATTGTTTTATTTATATACAAATTATTATATCCTCTTATTCCTTCTTGGGATATATAAATTAAATAAAGGATTTATGATCGTTGTGTCCTCTACATGAAGCACCAACATATTATAATTATAATAACAACAGAATAAAAGTGTGACTTTTGCAAGCAAAAGCACCAAAATAATATGAATAAAACTGAGAAATATATAAAATTCTGCTACAAATACTACACACTGGAAATATTTTATGGGCATCTCATTGCATTTGCTGTGACGTTTACATTATTATTCTCCTTCCTATTTCCATTATTTTCCCATCCTCAGCCACAGTAACACGCGACGAAGAACTACGACATGATACGAACATGGGCATACAGCAACAAGCAAATCGAGCAACAGCCTTACAGGCGAGACTTTGCTGGATCGATGGTTAAACTCTGCATAGACATGAACGAGGTTGACACATTAAGACAAGCCCGTATGAAATACCGAGGTTAAGAATGTACAAGAATGCAGGGTTAGAATTCTCACCAAGGGAGCACCCTTTGCAGCTCGATCCGCCAAATACGAGCAAGGCTTGAAGAACCCTCCGTATGATTTCGACCACTCCTCCAATCTTGAGTAAATGTATTTCGATCCAAGAGTGTCGGCCCAGAACAAGATCCCTCCCCTGTTTGATGTGTAAAGGATTATGTAAAATCGATGTTACATTTCAATGAGTTCTATTTAAGTTGAGATGGTGACAAACCTGTAAGGAGGAAATCCCATGCCCATGACGGCAGATACGTCGAGATCAGCAGCTTTGACAGCAATACCTTCAGCTAGTACACGACATGCCTCGTTCACAACAGGGAAGAATATCATCTCCACAATATCCTTATCTGACAATTTTGTTAACTGGATGGAAATTCAATTCGAAAAGTCAGATGACAATGCAGAGTTAGATAAAAGCAGAAGTCACTTTAGCAACCACTCTCCAAAGCAATTTCAGACTGGTGGTAAAAGCAATGTCGAACACCCTGTGAACCCACAAGGCAAGATAGAGACTAACCTTAGAGTCAATCGTAACACCCGAAAGCTCCCTTGCCTTCTCAATGTATTTCTTTAGTTCAGGGTCAGGGCTTGCCTTGCGCTTATCATCGTAAACATAAAAGCCTCGACGAGTAGTTTCACCTAAAGCAAGTAAATTATCAAAATATGCCACATTCTGTTTCTTGACATTTATAATCAAACAACTTAAGCCAGATATAGGCTTTTAGGTAACAAGAAAGATTTTTTCACCTGCTCTCTTATCCTCTTGCATGAGTGGTATCAACATCGACTTGTAAGTTCTTTCTGGGAAATTCAGAACGAATTGTCCCCCGGTAGCAATTGCAACGCCAAAACCGACAAGATCACACAATCTAAGGAGATGTAATAAAATCATGATGCTGATAATTCAATAATACACATACACACCTTAAAAAGACACAAAGATTATATGAAACTGTACCTGAATGGACCCATTGGCATCCCGAATTTGGTAATGGCCCGATCAATCTGATAGACATCGGTACCACGCTCAACAAGTAGAAGAGCGGCTTGAGTGTAAGGAAAGAACATTCTGTTGACAGCAAAGCCTGTGCAATTTCCGACCACAACCGGTGTCTTTTTTATTTTCTTGCCGACATCGAGTAAGTCTGCGATTACTTGTGGAGATGTCTTGTTTGTTCGAACAATTTCCAAAAGTGGCATCACATGAGCAGGACTGCAGTCATAATGAAATGAGGTTTAGATCATATAATCAACACAAGGACGTCAATTCAAAGATCCCGTCAAACATTACCTGAAAAAATGAGCTCCAATAATACGATCATGGGACCTCGTTTTCTCTCCGATCAAATTCAGATCGATAGTTGACGTGTTGCTAGCAAGTATGCAATGTGGAGGGCAGATTTTCTCAAGATCTTGGAATATTTGCTGCTTCAAAGATACATTCTCGATGACAGCCTATTAACAAGTCAAGAACAAGAAAAAATGAAGGGTTCAACAACGGGACCTAAGCGTCGAAACAACAACAAATTGATAAAATGTATTCACTATACCTCAATAACCATGTCGACATCTCTAAAGCTTTCATAATCGAGAACACCTTTGAGCAAAGAAAGAGTTTTTTCAAACTTCTCTTGACTCATTTGCCCCTTCTTGACACGGCTTTGCAAGTTTGCTGATGGACATAAATAACAGTTAAAACAGATATATATTTACTTCAGGACAGTTTGTAATATTAGGACAAGACTTTGGGGAAGACTCACCTTTTACTCGACCGATCCCGGCATCTAAGAACTTATCATTGACTTCTTTCAGGATAACTGGGTAATTTGAAAGAATCAGTGCCGTTGCTATTCCTGAGCCCATTAGCCCACCTCCAAGTATAGCAACCTTCTTTATTCTCCTCGGTTTCAACCCTAGATCGGTGACACCTGGTACCTGCTCGTATGTCGAGAGAAACAGTCCCATAAACTTATAGATTTACGCTAACAATGATGCACAGTACATACATAAAAGAAATTATTTTGAAAAGATTAACAATAAGAAAATCGCTTCGTCAAGAACACATTTTCACAACTCATGAAACTCAAAACGTAACTCTTGTAAATTCTTAAATTTGTCTTAACTATTTCTCGAACTCAGGAGTATCTAAATTTCAGTTGCACGTGGAATGCTTTCTAGTTTGAAATGCATGGGCGATGTTTCTAATAAAGAATATAACTCCGCTGAACCTTCGTGGTACCACGTTGGGCAAAGAAAAAATGAACCAAGCTCTTGCAAGTATCGGATTCCAAGAGAGATTGAAATGCTTCGGCTTCCTGAAAAAAAGTAGGTATTCACAAACCTTAGAAAGAATACAGCAATTCAATTTCGAGAAATTATTAACGGGACCGAAGCAAACCTTCCAAAGTCCAGCGCGAGCACCGTTAACAATACCCTCCTCCACAACATCAATGCAAACTAAAGGATGCTTGAGGTTTGGAGCCCGTTTGTGGGTCTGAGCTCGAGCAAACTTTAGTATTTCCCTTGCCTCGCCTAGAGGTTCTAACTTGTCGGTCCTGTAAAAACTGATAACCCATGGTCTCTTACGATCCAAAATATCAAGAGCCCACTGACGAGCAGTGTTCAACAATTCTTTTGGTGAAGCAAGAGCATCGACAAGGCCTAAACTTAAGGCCTCCTCCCCTTTCACAGGCTTTGACGTCTGTGCAAGTAAATGAAACACATAAGCTAAAGAAGTGCAAACCAAGGGAATCGAGCTTGCACAATGAAAATACAGGACTAATAGAGTAGCAAAGTCAGAGCCTACCAGCATCATTTCAAGGGCCTTAGCTATACCTACGAGGCGGGGAAGCGCCTGAGTTCCTGAAATAATTAATGACCATGAGATTAATCGTATGTAAGAAAATGAAAATTATCTCAGGAGAATGCTCCTTTTCATTTTGACCTTGATTAGAAATTCAAAAGGTTATCAACAGCATATCAAATTAGTGTTATATCGTACCTCCAAATCCAGGAATTATCCCTAGTTGCAGTTCTGGTAGTCCTAATTGAGCAGTAGGGGTAGATATACGTGCATGACAAGCCTGAAAAAAGACATGAAAGGTCATCTCATGAACTTGACAAGTGCTTATGGGACTGAAACAAATGGGAAAACTTACCATTGCAACCTCCAACCCTCCACCCAGGGCAAGACCATCGACGGCAGCCACAAACGGTTTTTTCCCAGCTGAAAGTAAAGCAAACATGAATCCAACAAAAATGAATTAATTTCATATAAACGTAAAAAGAAAAGATCTGGTTGATGAAAATGTACCAGGATATCAAAAGGAGAAGAAAATTCTCAACGACATACCTGCAACGACATCACTGAGAATCTCCAAGGATACAAAACCAGGTTTTGGAGCTTGGACTGCAATCAAACAAGGCACTAGCTCAGATGTGATGCTTAAGCAACAGGTAAAAAATAAGATACAAACGCTACGTACTGCTTTTGTCTTGAATCTTCCCAAATGCACTAATATCGAAACCACCCGAAAACTTTCCTTGTGCACCTGCTCAAAACATGAAAAGCAACTCCAATATGTCAGCGGTCCCCTGTTGTCAATGTTGAAAATAGTTTGTCTTTCATTTACCTGTGATAACAATTGCCTTCACATCATCTCTTCTCAAGGCCTGTTCACAGGTGTCTTTTAAGCTGTGCAAGACTATAGACAGAACAGAGACAAGAAGTAAGCGCTTGCTCAAAAGGCTGAAAAAAATCTTTAAGTTATAAGCAATCTTGTTAATGATTTTCTGCAAGTTGTACTAGTGACACACATTTACTCAATAATATATTTGTTTTATATCTTTCTCCATAATATTTAAAAGATTCAAAAAGTTCTAAAACTATCAAGGAAATGTGAAGAAATCCAATTTTAAACTAATTTTATTTTTCCTTGCATTTTTCGCAGCCAAGTCCTTAGTTCAAAATTGAAAAATAAGTAACTTCACCAACTAAACACTCAACATCAGTTAAATACATGCGCTTTCTCAAGAAACTTTTACGCTTATATCACTCTAAACTCTTTTGCTTAAAGTAAACACATTTGAAAAGCAAAAATTAAGCAAACACGAATTGAATCACCAAAGCCATCGCAACCAAACATCTTAATAAACAGCTAAAAATCTCTTCAAATTTCAAGCCAGAAATCTGACAGTCAAAGCGTAATACCATCAATCATCCAAAAAATAAAATAAAATAAAAGAAAAGAGAAGAGGGAAGTGCTATACCATCTAATTCCATCTAAATTCTCCTAAAAAAACTCATAAAACCCATGATCAATTATAAGTAGATTCCACAACAAAGTACAAATTAAAGCCAAAATCTTTATACCAATCTGAACCCTCACCATAAACATATCAAAAAACCAAGAAAAACCCTTGAATTAAACAAGTATTAGCACAATTCAAGAAGAACCCATCAAATCAAAATCAAAATCAAGAATCACAAAAAAGATCTGAATCCTAAGCGGAAAAAAAAAAAGATATAAACTTTAGAATCACATTACCATCAAATGAAAGAGAATTGACGGGGGGGTTGATGATGGTGATGACGGCAACCCCATCCGCTCCCACATCAAGAGTTGTTCTTCCCTTCGAGCTGCTCATTTTTTTATTTTTTTTAATTTCTGAGCCTTGATTTTGAATATTTTTGTTTCAAGAAAAATGGGATCTTTCTGAAACGATGAATATCGCGGGTATTTATCGTGACAAGAAGCAAGCAAGGAGGAGTGTCGTGCCGGGTGTGTGAACAGTGACGTTGGAGTTGTTTTTCTTTACTGTGATTCAAGTTATATAGATAGTCTTGTTATATATACATGTATGTATAGAAAAATACACGTAGAATGTGTGTATTGCGTGTGTATTCAATCGTTTCCTACCATTTATGTGTTCTTTGTGGAGGCTCGTTGTGTATTCCCACTCTCGGTGGAAGCGATTAAATAACACGGTCCAACTCCAAGCTAGTGAAAATGAGAAAGGAATAAGACAATGACAATTTAGGGGAAAAAAGAAAAAAAAAAGAAAAGAAAAAGGAAAGGTTAAATAAATAATGAATGGCAAGAATCATAGGGATGTAAGATTGGGATAAATTGGCTAATCCCACCTGTTATTTGATTTGGGAGATTAATCGTATGATAATATTACATAAATTAATTTTATTCAATTTGATACTAATTATTAATGTGAATAATAGGTTTGATTTATCTCCAATCGCTTCTATTTTGGGCTCAATATTAGGCTCGATGTTAATTCTAGGCCGATTGATCACGTTGTAGACATGAAAAATATTTCACTTAATTTATCAATGTTATGTTTATATTATTGATTTTTTAAAAATAGAATTCTAAAATTAAATACATTATTTAATTGATAGACGAATCAAATATTTCTATAGATGGGATTAAGTATTTAAGACAACTCAAATCATATATTGTAATTAAGGAAACAAATACCAATCAAATTGTGAAGGGTCAATTAAATCGTGTCGTTTTATCAAATAGTTGTAAAAAGAATTCACACCCTAAAAGCATAAATGGGGGCCTCTAAAAACAAAAGAAAAAACACACAATACTCAAACATTCAAAGAAGAAAGTTGGAAGAGGTTCCAAAAATATTCTCAATCAAATTCAAGAAAATCCACAATGTTCAAAACAATAATTAAGCCATTCGTCATTGAATTTATCAATTTTTTACTTTTGTTTTGAGATTTAAGTCCTCAATTTAATGTTATTGGAGGAGGGATCAATTGTCTACGACAATCAAAGCGATGAATTTCATATTCGAAGTTTTGAATCTCAAATCTAAATCCTAATTCAAGTTCTAAATAAAAGTTCTAATCTTAAAGAAAAGAGTAAGAGAATCAAATGAGAGACTATACATACAACATATCAAATTCAATAAATTTGAATTTGTATTATTTTTCTTAGTTTGTTATTTATCGCAAATACGAAAATTTACGTAGTGCGCATTAGTAGTGGAAATCAAACAAGAGATAACAGTGAACAAAATGAGCTAATCTAACTCTATCATCAAATCAAACGGTGCAATAATAATTATGAGAAAATAAAATTTGACTAAAAGTACGATTCATGTCCTTATTTTATTTTATTTATTTAAATTAAATCTTGTAATATATTCAGAAATGAGTGAAAAATTACCGTAGTACTAAGAGTGTGATCCTACATTACAAGCATATATAGGGAAGCCCTACATTTACCTCATTAATTTATTAATCTTTGGGGGGGAAAAAATATTTTGCATTAATTAATTAAAAAATTTCATCCACCAGTTGGAAGTCTGCCACGCTCACCGTCGCGCGTTGCCGTTCTGCCTTTCCTCTACGGTCACTAAAGAACATTAAAAACGCAATGATATAAGGGTGGTACATTTGGAAGGGCAAGCGGCGTTTGTGAACCGGCTGTCACCCGCCAATACTCTGAGGGGCAATACTCTGACTGTCTACGTGTCAAGATTTGATTGGGTGGTGCAGAGAAGATCTCCAAAGGTTGGCCACATGCAAGTGGAATTTTGGTGATTATTTGAGATAATATTTATAGATGATGATGGGTGCAATAGGGACGGGAGCAGGCGATATTTCCAATGTCCACGATTTTCTAGGCTACCTACGAAATATCATTTTTCTTATAGAAAAAGAAAGAACTATCATTTCTCTTTTTTGATAAAAAACTATCATTTCATTCCTTTCCTTTTTTGGGCAAAAATAAAAGAGTTACAAAAAATTTTGAGTTAGATATTTGACATACTAATTCGAATTCGAGCCTAATTCGAATTTGGAAAAAATTTTAAGCTCTAACTCAAGCTCATATAAAAATTATGGATAAATTACATTTATTATCCCTGTAATTTGTCAAATTGGCACATATCCCTTGTGAATAAAAAAATGGCTAATAGCACCGAGCAACCACCAATTTCAAAATCCAAACCTAATTTGATTTGACAAAGTTTCTTGAAAATTTAATTTTAGGAATGGCTCTTTTCATAAATAATTTTAGAATATTTCTTTTTTAAAATTTAATTTAAGGAATGACTCTTTTCATAAATAATTTTAGATTATTTCTTTTTTTAATTGTTGGCCCTTGGCCGGTGAGCTTGCAGCGGGAAGACACCGTTGAAGGGGAAGGGGAGATGCTTCACGGTAGCTGATGTGAGGAAGGGATGAGTGTTTTTTTGTTTTTGTTTTTATTAATTTTTCTTTTCTCTCTATTAATTTTTTTTGTATTTTATTTAATTATTTAAGACGAAGGGTTAATTGAAATTTCACAACCTAATTTGCTGTAATACCTGCAAAATAGGTGCGTGAGAAGCACCATTCAAAGATCAATTGTCAATTGCAATGTTTTCAAAAACATAGGGGTGTGACTAGCCATTTTTTAACTCACAGGGGGTATGTGCCAATTACACAAATCATAGGTGTAGTAAATGAAATTTATCCAAAAATTATTAATCTCAAGTTTAAATTTAATGAACTTGTGAAATTAAAATCAAGTTCAATTCGAACCAAAATTATTGAGTTTGACCTTGATTTTGAGTTTATTCAACAAAAATTGTATTAAACTACATGAACTATGAACATTTTTGCATTTTACAATCTAATTAAAATAAAATTTTACTTTGCCATTTCAACTTCATGAAATTTTCATCTGCAACCTAAGTGCATTCACACGCGATGTACATGTGAATAGTAGGCACAATTGGGAGAAAAAAAAATAAAATAATTTTACCTTACCACTTAAACTTTGCAAATTTTTGCACAACGCCACATATTGATGGAATCATTACAAGAAAGTACCACCTTAAGTAACGATAAGAATCCATCACAAATATAATAAAATGCATCACAAATATTGTTTTGTAATCAATTTTGTCCTATCACAAATTTGTTAGTATATACCTTTTCACAAATTAATTCTATGAAAGAACTAAAATCTGTCATAGAAGTAATTATTCTAATAGAATTTTCCATCACAAATTAAAACATTGTTATAGAAATTCATCATAAGTTCGTCACAAGTGCGTAAGTTACATATATTTTGCTTATTATTTCAAATCCATTAATAGTCCTTCACAAATTCGTTATGTACAATTTTTGTCTACTTGTGATAGAATCTTATCCATGACAAAATTAATTAGTAAATAGGTATATTTTTGTAGTGAATATTTCATTAGAAAATTCATTCAAATTGCAAAGAAATTTTTTTGTAAAATTGAGATAAAGTGTTTTCTTTTATTTTTAATCTGATTTGGTTTAAAAATAAAAAATAAATTAAAATTACAATAAAAAAAATAAAATAAAAATAAAAGACACGTCCAACGTTGGAGCGTGACATTCACAATGTAAATTTGGGACTCAAAACATGCATGAATAGAATCTGAATATTATGATCCAAGAGTACTAAGGATCATTCTTTTAGAACGGCAGATTGATTAGAACATAATTACACAAGTAATTAACTTTAACTTGCTTCCCCTTTATGCTTCGAATATCCCCCTTGTGTTCAAGACGATTGATAAGAACAAGAAAAATCGATGGAAGCAACATATATATCTCGATTAAGAATCAAAGACTCTCATGATAACAAGTCATGTAAGTATATTACATGCACCACACTCACACACATATGCATACACAACATGTAGATATTGATGTTAACCAAGTGACTCGTCAATCATAGAGAATCTCATGCGGAGGCTGTCTTATTCCCATATATTGATGAGAAGTTTGGTTCTGATAAATTGTTCCTAAAGGGTGAATAACTTCATGAATATAATTGAGTTCATTGCCAAACACCGACAGCATCGACCTTCTCTTAGTCATGCATGCATCTTCGATGGTGGATTATATCTTGAAAAGCATCTCAAAGAGTAAATAAAGATGACTAACTTAGTCGAGAGTACACTAATCATATGAAACAAGACTAGATAATACACACGCACACACCCATATATCCACACGTTTTCATTCTTTTAGAATTTTTTATTTTAAAATCGTATTTAATTTCTTACTCCATATTATAGATGTAAAGTGTATTAGACATTTCCTCATCAAAGGACAATACACTTAGCAGGTATTTAATTTATACATAAATCAAAATATAGATGATCTGAAGTGATTTACATGCACCAATCTATTTATATATATATATATATTGTACATGCTAGTCGCACGCCCTGCTTATTAATAGACCATTGTATTTGTCGTATCTCTTGAATTTATGTAAAAGAAAAAAATAAAATAAAATAACACTCCCATCCAACATTCAACTTATGAACAAGAATAACAAAATTTATAGTAAATCCCCATTTTCTCCAATCCATGTTTGATTAACCTTAAAACAAAACCCTTGCCCGACTGAAATGACAAAACCACCCCCAAACATATCTTTCCTAAAATGCTAAAAAGGGGCAGCATCAAAGTCATAAACAAACGCAGCAAGGGCAGAAACGGAAAACAAATCCCAAAAACTTCAGTACGCGAAGGCATTTGATCGGTTCCTGGGCCCTTTCATGGCGGGCAACGAACTATTGTACTCTCTCGAGGTACAACCTTTCTTTGCAGCGGTAAGTTTACTCTCTTCTTCGTCCATGAAAATCTGCCTGCACCTGCATTCCACACTGCAAAAGCCTCTATCCCCCCTGCATCAAAAATCCTACCAAGTTCACCAAAAGAACAGTACTATATCCTCGTTTTAATACAGGTGATAATATATATATATATATATATATTTACATATATATATCAACTATTCAGTAAGGACAAAAAAAAAAAAAAAGAAAAAGAAAAAATCATCACTAAGTGGAATTTGCAAGTGATTATAAAAAGGACTTATGTGATCGTAAGATGTTGAAATTTATTTTTGATTGTTTGGAAATTCTACTTCTGCTACAAGTTCTCTACTAAAAATCAGTATATAATACGGTAAATCAGGCTACTTATGAGGTGTTATATAAGCTATTCTTAACAAAAACAATTGATTATAATTATAAATATCACTCCTTTTTATTAGCTTATATTGAATTATTTGATGGTTTTCAATTATTAAATACTTTTTATTATAATCCGCTTTTTCAAACTTTCAACAAAAACAGATAATTATGCTTTTATATAATCTGTTACAAATACTATCTAAGTGATAAAATTTGTATTTGCCACCATATATCTTTTACCAATTTAATATATAGGCAACTTAAGCTCTTTTACAAAGACACATATAGATGGTTAACTTATAAGGCCGGATATTATTAAAATATTTGGATAAAATTAAGATGGTTAAAATTAAAGCACACCATATTTAGATATCAGATATAAATTAGAAATGCTTTACTCTATTTTAAAGAAGTAATAAATCATGGAGCTGAGTTATACATTAATTTATTTGAAAAGATATTGAAATTTTAAGGTTTTAAACATCTTATAAAATACTTATATATTAAAAGAGTTCATGAGCTCACCTATAGTGAACATAAAGCTTAAAATTTTGTTCAAATTACCACTATTAATCAAAAACATATGTATGTACGATATATATAGATATAGTAACAATAAAATATTTGGACTGCAATAAAATTTTATAACATGACAATTTTTATTATCCCTTATCATTGTACATACGCCACTAATGGCCATCAATCACAACTTAAAGACTAATATTTATCAATTTTAGGTTATGTTATGCCAAAAAAAAAATTATTATCACGTGAAAAATCCTAGTGACAAAATAAAACATCCATTAATACTCACACATAAATTTCTTAATTTTTGGTGACTGGTATTGTACTGATTTCATTTTCTTTTTGTACCTAGCCTTTTTTTCCTCCTTTCAAAGAAAGTAATTAATTATCTTGAAGCTAACTTTACAAAAAAAATAAAAAAATAAAAAAATTCTTCTTGGGTTTTACAAAAAGAAAAGAAAAAAGCTTACCTGTACATGTAGATATCTTTGCCAGGCAAGAGCTTTTGTTTGCAGAGAAAGCAATGGTCAAGAAACCATGAATCATAAGCAGCTTTTGTTGGTGGAGATAAAGGACTAGTTGGAGAAGAAGAAGGTGGTTTTATCATGCTTCCTTTACTTATAACTTGAGGACTTTTCTCTGCAGACAGATCCTTGTAGTTTTCCAATATTACACTCAGTCCCACCATCTCATATTCCCTTCTGGTAGTGGTGATGGCGTGGCGGCGAATGGCGGAGGAGGGTAGTGGTGTAAAGACCTCGGATGCTGGAAACGGTGGAGAAATATATAGATGACTTGGGGAGTGGCGTGGGGGCCACCAAGAGGGTATATGGGAGAGACAGAGCAGTGATTTATGGAGGAGTTAGCGTAGTGAATGTTCTAACTGGTTGTGCTTGTTAAATGACACGTGTATTGTCGATTAGGCCGTAGCTTAGGAGGTAAGGTTGAGACACGGACAGCCGCCATCTTTCGGAAGAAACGACATTGCCTCTGCCTTTTCATAATAAAAATACAAAATTCAAGTTTCATTGATAACATGTGAATGTTTGTCTACCGTATAATAATATTTATCTCCGAAGTAGTATGTATTTAATTCACATATTTAATTTTTAACATATATTTATACTATGGTATTGATATAAAATTGAATATGATCACTTCTCTTAAAAAAAAAAAAGACACGGACATTTATGAATTCTATTGAATTTATTTTTTTACTAATAAGCTATTTTTTTTATAATTTTATATAATTGTTTGTTAATTATTGTTTGATATTAATCTATGATATACTTGATATATTTTTAAAGTACATTGATTTTCAATGTAAGTGTAGAATGATTTAATAATGTAATGAATTTCTCAATTACATGATGGAGATATCATATATAGACCATAGTCTTCACGTAGCTATCGATTTGTGCATGAATTTCCAACTATGCTCTTGTTTCTTCTTTCCTTTTCTATTCATTTTTCTTTTTGTTTTAAATTTCCTTTCCTCTCGTGAGTTTACGTGAACTAATGTCTTATAGACACTTTATATGAGTATATATATTTAATAATTAAATATTATAACTTATGTGTTTTCATATATGATTATAAGATTATAAAGTGATAATTGTAATTTGTGAATAATTTCATAGTGGCTCTGTTACTCTATGCATGAATTGTAGTTGTGCGATATTGTACAATAATATAATAATAATGATAGACAAATCATATGATATTGAAAAGAATGGCCAGTATTTTACTAAAGAATATAAATAATATTTAATTAGGATATAAAAATTATTATTATTATTATTATAGAAAATTTTATACTTTAATTGGTACAATTTAGTAGCTATTAGGGCTCACTTACTTTGCTATATAACCGGATACACTAACTAATATCTTTGTTACATAATTATGGAATTTTCAGTTATGTAATTATTGAATTAACATTATTATTAATAAAAGTTTCTGTTTTAATTTATTTAATAAAATTTTCTATTCTTCTATGTGATGGAATTAAGTATATCATTTTAGTCATAGAATTTTATATGATTAATAAAATTTTCTACATTATGTAATTATTAATAGGAATTTTGATTTCGTAATTAATATCCTTTTTATGTAATTATAGAATTTTGCTTATTTAATTATGAAATTAACATTATAATTAATAAAATTATGAAGAGGGTATAGATGGAAATATACTTTTATAATCACATTTTTATCAATCAAACTAAATATCGTCTAAGTCGTATCTCTTAAATAATTCTGAAAAGTAAACACAATATCAACATTATAAAATTATCCCATCCTTCATTCAACCACACGTTTTATCTATCACATATGTATTTCATCCATGAAAGTAAATGACTCCTTAATGAATTCAGGAAACAATTAATTCTAGATTGCTATTTCATTTTACTTTCTATATTTTATATGCATGTTAACTATGCTAGCTCTACCATTATACATGTATTTTGGATGTGAGTATTTTTAGTTTATAAACATATATATATATTTGATGTGTATAGATAATAATTAAATAGACAAACATTTGATTAAGCCCATTTACTAGTCGTTCTTAATTTTGAATTATTAGGGTTTATTTTGAAATATTTATAAGCTTCAAATCTATTGGAGCAAGTTGTTTTTGGATTTAGTTAAAATCACTGTGTGTGTGTGTGTGTGTTTCCAATTAAATTTAGAAAATAAAGATTAATTATAACCATGCATGGGGAGGAGGCATGAAAAACTATTCACCATTATAAGTAAGAATTGAAATAAATTGTAATTGTTACGTCGATAAATTAATTTTGAAAAATTTCAAATTTAAAATATGTATATTAGTGATGGGTGCATATTCTAACATTGTTTTTTAAGCAAGTTTTATGTAAGATTTGGCTATTTATTTATTAAGGTGCTTTAATCTATTTATGACCTTAGCATGAAAAAATTTGTACTTTGTTTATTTCTTGAAACCCCAAAAACTATGAAATTTAATTGATCATTAATTATCAATTAATTAAAAAGCAGTAATAAAAGTATCACAATCAACTATTATTATATTAATATTCACATATTCAATAAATTTGAATTAAAAATGTATAATATTGAGACCTCAATTTCAAATTTCTTCTCTCTGCAAGCTAACTTTGACCTATAGCTAGATGAATTAGCTTATTTAAAAATAGACATTTCAACCATAGCATTTGGATAAACATTGTTGAATTTTGGCTAATTAGATTAAAACATTTCCTAGGCCTTCACATCATAGTAGAGTTTTTATTGCTTGCGGAAATATTTTATTTTTTTATTTTTTCACTAAAATTGAAGGTTTTTTTTTTTTTTTTGGGTAAGACACTAAAATTGAAGGTTAACATATAACTTCATGAGTTAGACAATAAATTTTACACATAAAAAATACTATCTATTGGAAAATATTTTTCATTCTAGAGAGTCGATAAAAGATATTATTACAACTCACGTTGCCAAATATTTTCCATGTACATGGTACTATATGTGTCAGCCAACACTCATAGTTTGAATTTTCATCTGAACACCTCGAAAGTTGATAAAAAAAGATTAACTTATAAACTGTCTCAAAACTCTTAACTCTGTTGATGTGAAATATGACTAAATATCATCAACACTATTGTTGTCAACGTGGCAATGACAGATTATTTGCACCTTATTATAATTTGTTTAAACAAAATGAGAACTTTTAAAAAATATATAAAAATTTAAAATTTTATTTTTGGACTATTTGAAAAGAAAGTGAATTAGAGCTTAATCCAACTTCAATCAGAAGGTTCCTTAAAGTCAATAAAGTCATTATATTATATTTATGAACAAGCAACACCTATGGGGCACGTGTAGTCACTTAACCTTATCAAAACAAAATATGGATAGGCATCCAAACATGAAAATTGAAATATAAAGACATATGAAAATTACAGAATTCTTTAATATTTATATACAAATATTAATTATGACGTTATTGCTGGAACTTTTTCTTCATTCCTTGTTTGGCCATGCATGCCAAAAGAACATGGGGCACATCTATAATATCATCAAGATATTGGCGGGAAAATAATAATTTTCGTCCTTTGACTATATTATTTTTCACTTTCAGTCCTGTATGTATTCAATTAACAATTTTAATAACGTAACTTACATTAATTTTTATTTTTCATCATTTTCTCGCAGACAATGAACTTTTTGCCACCAAAATCCTATGCGACTCGCTGGAAATGCGCCTGTATGCTGATGTGGCCATGCCATGTCAGATTTTGGCGTCAAAAAATTCACTGCCAGTGCAAAAAAAGACAAAAAATAAAAATTGGTATAAGTTATAAGATTAAAATTGTTAATTTAATATATATAAGACCAAAAGTGAAAAACGATATAGTTAAAAGACAAAAATTGTTATTTTCCGAGATATTGGCTAGCTATCACCCTTTCCCTTTTTCTTCGAAGAAATTAAACCCATGCATATACACAAATACAACAATGTTCTACAATAAAATAAGGATATGGTGGCACAAAATTAAAGAAAAATACTATGTGCGATTTAACAATTATATATATAAAAGTATTTATGTGAATACATATACACTCACATACTGTTGATAGATTTATGAAAGACGTCTATGTAAGCACAAGTTCATCTTTGATGGTATTAGACAGATTTTGTGGTGTAATTTGTAGACTGTATTTCTAAAAAACATTGTCTTTCACAAAAAAAATGATGTAAAAAATTATATACCAAAAAGACAAGTCGCTAATTTTATTTTATCATGTCCAGAGTTTAAGACAAAAGTTAGAATAATGAGATTTCAGAATTTGCCCTTAAAAATTTAATAATACTTTTGTCCATAATTTAACATCTTATTTAAATTGGCACAAAGTTTTAAATCAAACTTAAGAAAGTGATATGCAACATAACACATATTATATGAAGATAAACTCCAAATTAATGATTAAACGTTAGTTTTCAGTCACATCATAAATGTTTAGATTAGAAGAAGCATAATATGGAGGTAAATTATATATGCACATATACATAAATAAAGAAATGGGAATCATCTAAATAGTGGTAAATTAATGATTGATCTAGTCGAACTGAGTAGACACTGTATATTTTCATTTTGAAGTTTTAATTATTGATTTTGAAATAATATTTTAATTTAATTAATTTTAAATTAATTAAATTTGAAACACTGAGCGACACTGATGCAAATCAAATTTAAGTAACTCAATCATTTTATATAGACTTTCAAATTTTTAGCTCAACTATATGGTGACAAAATATAAATTTTGTGATTAATTTAAAATTAGGTTTTGAGCAATTTAATTGTTTTTTTTTCTATCTCTCTAACATGCAAAGCATATATTTAAAAAAATTATAAATAAAGTATTTGTTAATTTAAAATAAAAATGTAATATTGTTGCAGGCCTTGTTTTGATTGGTGGGTAGAAGATTAGTATGCCCACCTTTCCAGCTGTATTGTGATAAATCACAAAATTAAGTACCTGAAATTAATAATCTTTTCATACTTGTCAAAAAGCAAGTACCATCCCATAAGGGTGCAAATGTTCTATGCTATGTATAAGTTTTATACGTACTTTAAAATTGGTGTACATTGATATTGGAAAGTAAAAATTATTTTTTCCACATTTAGTTTTAGTTGGGTAAACCAACATCCTAAGTTGTTGGTGGTCTTGTACGATGATGTATGTCCTCGCTCAAATTATAAGGTGGATATTTCAAAACCAAGAGCTTATATATATGGGCTCTTTTTTATCGCATAATGGGATTCGTGATTTTTATATTGAATAGTTAATGGTTGAAGATTTTTCTTGTTTTAATTAGTGTGCATGTTCTTTGAATGCTAGTGATATTTGATGTATTGATTGAATATGTTTGTTGCTTCTCTGAAAAATAAAATAAAATAAAATAAAACCTGCAGCATAAAAGGTTGACCGCATCAAAGTATTGTTTTGCTGTTATGCATCTGGTGAGTGTTTTATCCTAAGGCAATTCAAATATGAGATAAAAACTGTGACCTAAAAAGTTTACTGCATCAAAGTATTGTTTTATCATCTTGCATCTGGTGAGAGTTTTGTCTTAAGGCGTCTCATAAGCGAGATGGTTTTTGCTATCTTGGTTCAGTATTGTTTCACATCGAAAGAATTGAGAAAATTGACTCAATTTATAAGCTATTTACCATTTTTTTAGAATTCGAGTTGCTTTTTTAAGATAAAATTGGTATCAAATGTATGACAACGAAAGAATACCTTATTGCTGTCGAGTCTTTATGTCAATGAAGGATGGAGCATCATCCCTATATATTGAAACCATATAGCGTTAACTAATCAAATTGATTAATTTCTCTTATGTTGTGACTAAGAATTTAGTTAATTTATTATTATTATTTTTTTTTGAAAAAAAGGGAAAAACAGAAAAGGTGAGAAGTCCATTCGGTAGGAGCAACAGATAAGAGGGAAAACCGAAACACGTCGGTATGACTTGGATGTACGATGAAATAAATTAATCCCCAACGACGGCCCAAGATATCAATTACAATGGGCCTTTTCATTTATTGGGCCCACTTTAAAGGCCTAAAGTTTAAATTGAAAATGACATTATTATTTGGAGCCTTGTGAGTGACTGGGCCGCCTTTAAGGATAAGGACTGCTCGTAATTGGGCCCATTCCAAATGTAAAACATAGCGAGGATTTGAGGATAGAGATAGTAGCAGATTGAAGTTTTGTTTTTGGTTTTTATCCCCCCCTCCCCTTCTTCACTCTCTCTCTCTCTCTCTCTCTCTCTCTCTCTCTCTCTCTTCCCTGGACATTCTATGTTAAAATAGTAATGAATGTTGTAGTTGAAGGATACATTTGAAATTACAACAGATGATATCCAAATCACTATTTTACATACAAAATGATCTATATTTTTATAATAGTATAAATTGCAGATATTAAGCACATCCTTTATTATATTTTTTTATGAAAAAGTATAATTCTGTTTGTTAAAACACATTTCTTTATAGGATCATGTTATGTTATCCGATTTGACAAGCACAATCTTAGTAAAAATTCTATGATGGAAAAGTACAGAGACTTGTTCCTATAACAACATATTATATGGTATTAACTCTTTTACGATCTTTTGTGGCTTAGTGAAGTCACTCTCTCTTTAAATATTTGTGTCTAAAAGTAGTAATTAAGTTACTACTAAGAAATAACGCATCATATTCAATTTTTGTATTATTATGATTATTAGCCCTAGTTATTTTGGACATATTTGTATTTCCACTGCGATTATGAAACCAAATTGGGCATTTTCGAAATTATCTACAAAATTGATGTCATATTTTAACTTGATGAATGTATGACATTTGTATATTTGTAACTAAATGAGCTCAAGCCCCCTTCAAAGGTTAGTAATTTGCCCATAGAAAATAATGGTCGACAACTTCAATTAACTGTATATATAAATGTATAATATATATTTTACCACTTATATCGTATGTGTTTTTAGATTTTACATCCAATTTTTCTTTTTATTTTTATTTTTTTCCTCTTTGGGAAACTTTACACTCAAACTATACCCTTTTTTTAGTATCTATCCTTTAGTACTCATGGATAATTATATGATTTATAATATCAAAAGATTAAAATAGCGTTTATTTCCTATACCATTAGCCTTTATCAGTTTCATAGTATATAAGTTTACGAGCATTATATTTGAGGGTCCAATGTTATGTATAAATTACTATATATGTCATTATGAAGTTTATGCATATCTTAAAAGAGTAGATATATTCTCATAAAAAAACATAGGATAGTAGATGTCCCTTATGCCTAATAAATTAATCACCATCTTTAATCCAAAATAAATAAATAAATAAATAAATAAATAAAATAAAATAAAATAAAATAAAAATTGAAGTAATATCCCCCAAAAGGCTTGTCTACATGAACGACTGCTTAACCAAAAGGTACAACATCAATTGAAATCTGATGCAGGAGAGTATAACCCCAGCAACGCACAAGTAATCAGGCGAATGGTACAACATTAATTGAGCGTAGACATATACATACAAGCAAGTTCACATATGTCAGCTCCGATCCACAGCCTATCGCCGTCGTATAAAAGTAAAACACTCTTCACCGGCGACAAAGCTCCTATAACAATCGCAAGACTCCCGAAGATGGCAACTTCAGTATCGGCGTACCACAAACTTCTGAGCGTCGGCACCAAAATCATCGCAGTTGGTCGCAACTACGCCGCGCACGCGAAAGAACTCGGAAATGCCGTACCTAAAGTACTTGTCGAATTATTTGCATTTTTATGCTGAGATTTTGAATTATTTAATTGATTTGACGAGTTTTTTGAAGGAACCGGTGCTGTTTCTGAAGCCGACGTCGTCCTATTTGGAGAATGGCGGTAAAATTGAGGTGCCGGAGCCGCTGGAGGCTCTGGATCACGAGGTTGAGCTAGCGGTGGTCATCGGTCAACGCGCTCGTGATGTGCCGGAAGCCAAGGCTATGGATTATGTTGGAGGTGCGTTGAGAAATTTTATCCTACAACAGGTCCAATGGATATATGAATGCGTGTCTGTATATTAATATATGTATGCAAATGACTATATGATTATGTCTAGCACTAATACCAATTTAGTGAAATTGGTTCTTATAGTTCAGCATAGTGATAAGCAAGTTTAATAAGCTGCTCATGTGAACTCCCTTTTCTTTTCTTTCTTTTTGTCTGAGTAAAATCTTGCTCTTTTGCTATACGGATGTTGTTGCGAGGAAAAAGGAAAGGAATGGCTTTTGGCTATCTAATGAAGATAACTAAATCGAGCAATTGCGTTTTGTCGTGGTTGATCTTCTGCTATCTTGGTTTATCTTGTGCTAGGGATATCCAAAGTACAAATCCTTGGCAATTGCATAATTTCTGATTCGAGTTTCATTTCATGCTATATCGTTAAAATGGCTGGCAGAGTTTCGACATAAACAGACTACAACATCCATGTTTTTTTGTTCTTACTAAAACTAAGAGAAAGAATAGAAGAAAGCTACCTTTTGTGCATTCTTTGGAATTGTTGGGGCATCAGGCATCATAACTTCTGATCCTCATAACTTTGCTATGAAGTTCAGCTAGTTGTCTCATAATCTTTATAGCTAATTGATGGTGTCAACACTTTTGTGTTCCAGGTTATGCTCTTGCTTTGGATATGACTGCAAGGGAGATCCAGTCTACTGCTAAGGTTTGTGTAATGTTATATTTTGTGGTAAATGATTCTGCATCAGTACTATGTAATTTAGGAGTGTACTTTCACCTTCCATTTCGAATTCTCATGTATCATTAGATTCTAAATATTTTGCTTTGCTTTAACTGGACCATCTTTTTCCTTCTCCTTTCTCTTTCTACGTGCTTGTAGTTTTTTTCACCTTTTCAATTTTCTGCCAAAGTCTGCAGGTCTTCCGTGGTCCGTGGCTAAAGGTCAGGATACCTTCACGCCAATCAGCTCCGTAGTAAGAACTCAATCAGTGTACTTTTGTCATGCATTTCTTGATGTATAGTGCTGATTATTGCACTTTTCATGGATGGATCTGATCTGACTGAATGTGAGGAATGGCATCATTCTTCCCTGGCTTAACTTATATCTAAGTAGAAGCATTTAGCTAAAAACACTACCTCCATTTTCTGTTTGTTATTGCATGCTAGAATTTGGCCCACTCCCACGCCCTCTTACCATCCAGATGACAAGTTTTGTCATTTGCTGCATCATGCGTTTCCAAAATCAAGTGTATTTCTTTCAAAGACTCATTGCGGAACAAGAAATATTCGGTCTTGAAGGATTACTTGTCTCTAGTTTACTTTTGGCAGCTTTTTAACACACTTAATTTTGTACAGAGTCAGACATATATCTATTTTTGTAGGAACTTCTTTTGTCTCAAACGCATTATCTTTAACTTTTTGAGCTGTAACTCTGCAGTTACCCACATCCATGTTGCCAGACCCTCACAATGTTGAACTGTGGTTAAAGGTACTTCTCATTATTTATCCTTAACATGCTTCACGCTCTGTTGCTTCTGTTGATTATTCCTGCTTTCCTTTGTAGGTTGATGGAGAAATACGGCAGAAAGGATCAACTAGTGATATGATATTTAAGATCCCGTTCTTGATTAGCCACATCAGTTCTCTGTTTACACTTCTTGAGGGTGATGTCATTCTGACGGGTAAGAAGCAAGCCTGATTGTTGCTTTGTTTAAACACTTAACTATGCATCATTTGTGAAATTTCGCCTCAACACAAAACTTTGACACTGCCATATATTTTTGAGTTATTTTTTCAATTAGTGCTGAAAATCGAGCACTTTTAGAGGATATGATGGTTTATGTAGCTTATGGTTGGAACAGCTTAAAACACACATCTTTCTCCAACTCAAAACACATCAAACGTGTTGTAGCATCTATTCGCACTATTTCTGACTTCTCAACTAACATTCGTTACTTAATAGAATAACAGATACAGCATATATAATCTTTATAAATTGAATGTCGTAAAGCAAGTTATTGTCCAGCTCTAGGTTGCATTGTCTTATTTGGTTTTTTGTTTCTTCGGTGTTATTTTCCTCCCGTGCAGGGACTCCTCAAGGCGTTGGCCCTGTTAAAATAGGTCAAAGAATCGATGCTGGAATAACGGGCCTCTTGGACGTGCACTTTGATGTCGGAAGACGACATAGAGTAAGGCATTGATGAGATAATCTGATAGCATTCAAGGCTTATATTATGTTGCAGCAGCTGCTGAAGGTCATGAATTTGAAACTATAGCGTTAACGTGTTCTCATTGGCTTTTGACCTTTCCTTTTGAAAAAAGAAAGAAAAAAATCTTGAATTTATATAGTTTGAAATTATGAACCTTGTGATATGACTTCAAATATATCTTGACTTTTGTCCCCATGAAATGAGAATTTGATCCTCTAAGATTGCTGTGCTCATAGTATTGAAATGTTCTTGATTTGATTGGATACTATTGTAGTTTCTATTCAAATAGTATTACATCTTTTATTTCATTTTACTCATATATATCAACTATAATTGATCTATACAAGTTCTTTACAAGAGAGTATCCAATACCCTTGATATATATGGGATGCACATCTACTTGATATTAGGTAATGGTTCCATTAATGTTATATTTTATAAATTGATGACTCTATTATAACTAATCAGTTAATTGTCTATAACTGTTAAAATACATATACATATACATACACATACTAGAATTAACTCAGTAAAAAAAATCACATTAGTAATTTCCACTGTGTTCACCATTTCCTTACTAGGGATGGCAATGGTTTCATATCGAATCAAATCCATTCAACTTTCCACAAACTTTAAGATTATAAACGAATCTCCAGACAAATATTAAATTTTAATTTTTGAACCCAAACTCAAAAATCTTATATTATCGCGTACATACACTATATAAAATATCATAAATAATATATATGCATGCATGGCCACCTCTTGTTCATTCTACATCGAAAGGTTTCAACTATTTTTGAATGAACTTTCAATAATGACAATTATCATGGTTGTCCACCTTTCTTTCCTCCTATAGTGTCGAAGCACCTTAAGACGTGTTTCTAATTTAAGAAACATTTAACAACCTCAAACATCCATCAAGATTGTCTCCATCTACGACTATAAATACCTTCCTTCTTACCAAATGTTTCATTAGAACTCAGAGTTCAAAGGGGACTTAAATAATAATTTTAGAAACCCCTCGGAGCTCTGAAAAAAAATAAAAAAGAAAAAAAGAAAAAAATAGTGAAAAAATGGCGGGGGCCGATAAGAAGAAGAAGATAGCGGTTGCGGGACTTGCCTCCATACTCCTGGTGGCAATGTGTGTCGCCGTTGCAGTAGGTGTCACAAGAAAAAGCGGCGGAGGTGATGTTGGGTCATCTGGAAACACCGGCGGTGGCAGCAGCAGCGGCGGCAGCATCAGTGCTAGCACTAAGGCGGTGCAAGCCATTTGCGCTCCCACAGACTATAAAGAAACTTGCGAGAAAAGTCTCTCCAACGCCAACACCACAGACCCTAAGGAGCTTATCAAGGTGGCTTTCAATGTTGCCATGGAAAACATTGGTGGCGTACTGAAACAATCGACATTGTTAAAAGAAGCCGCCAATGATCCAAGCACCAAAGATGCATATTCTGTCTGCGAGGAAGTGCTTGAGGACGCCGTTGAGGATCTTAAAAGATCGGCCGACAAAGTGGGAGAATTTGATGTTAGCAAGGTCAATGAATATGTTGAGGATGTCAAAACGTGGTTGAGTGCTGTGATCACATACCAGGAAACGTGCATTGATGCCTTTGAGAATGTCACTGGCGACAACGGTGAAAAGATGAAGAATTTGTTGCAAACTGCTAGGGAATTGTCTAGCAATGGCCTTGCTATGGTGACAGATATTTCATCAATTCTTTCTTCATTGCAATTGGGAAATCTTGGCAGCCGAAGGCTTCTTTCGGAAGAAGGTAGGGAATTGTACTTTAAAGATCCCACCGACTACGCACCCGGTGAAGAGCCACAT
>JACFYI010001813.1:182261-193582 GCA_014898755.1 Handroanthus guayacan
GATCGGAGATGGACCATTGAAGACTAGAATCACCGGCAATAAGTGCTTTGCCAAGGGTACTAAGACTTTCCAGTCTGCCACAGTTGCCATCAACGCTGATGACTTCGTCGCTAAGGACATTGCCTTCGAAAACACCGCCGGTCCAGAAGGGCACCAAGCCGTCGCCCTACGGGTCTCCGGTGATAGGGCTGTCTTCTTCAACGTCCACATTGACGGATATCAAGATAGTCTCTATGCCCACACATACCGTCAGTATTACCGCGACTGTTCAATCTCTGGCACCATCGACTTCATCTTCGGTGACGCCCTCGCCATCTTCCAGAACTGCAAATTCATCGTCCGCAAGCCGATGAACAACCAGGCGTGCATGGTCACCGCCCAAGGCCGCGTTGATCCTCGCAGCCAGGGCGCCATTGTCATCCAGAATGGTGATATCCAAGCAGAGCCGGCATTCCTTGCCACCAAGCCAGCCATCCAAGCTTACCTTGGACGGCCATGGAAGCAACTCTCAAGAACTATCATCATGCAATCCAACATCGGCGGGTTCATCGCTCCTGAGGGTTGGTCTCCATGGATGGGAGATTTCGCATTGGACACATTGTATTATGCGGAGTACCAGAACCGTGGACCCGGATCCGATTTGAGAAGACGGGTGCACTGGAAGGGTATTAGGCACATTAATGCACAGATTGCAGATAGTTTTACCGGAGGGAGAGCCTTTGGTGGTGACTACTGGATCAGAGCCGCTGGAGTTCCATATGTTCCTACCTTGATGAGAGTTTAATTTCTTTTTTACTATTTTTTATTATTTGTGAGTGGTTAGCCTCCTAATTTATGGACGCCACTAATTCATACACAAATAAAGTTGTAATTTATACCTAATAAAATTATTTTTTCTAATATATTATCATGTATGTATATTTTCTGATTTATGTATAAAATATAGGAATAATTACCTCTACACTCCCTAAGGTTTATTATAATTACCAAAACACTCCCTGAGGTTTGAATAATTACTATTATACTCTTATTGTATAGTTCAATTAATGCATAATTACAATTATACACCATCAATGTACATATATCTTGCAGTTACACCTCTTGAACGTATACATATATTACAATTATATTTCCTTATTTAGGAGGTCTAGAATTTTCATGGGGTGTAATAGTAACTATCCAAACTTTAGGGAGTGTAATAATAACTATCCAAACCTCAGGAAATTTAATGGTAATTATTTAAATCTCAAGGAGTATTTTAATAATTATACCAAATCTCAGAGGTTATTGAGATAATTATCCCCAAAATATAACATACAATAGAACTACAAATGATATTCCTAGTAATTGTATTCCTACTCGTTCCGTTTTGAATAGAAACGACGAACTAAAATTTAATTAGTTACTTAGTATTATAAATTTATTATCCGTGTGAATATATATAGACAAAGATGTACGTCTTGCAAATTGTATATTTTTATTTTATTATGTATGAAAACAGAGGAAAGAGAAATGAGACATTCGAACAAATAAAAAGTTTATAGGATTTTTTCGAGAAAGCCCAAGTAACAAAAACTTAAATCAAGAATTCTTTTAGGGATAAAAAAATTAATTTAAAAAGTCAATAAAAATTTGGAAATAATTTCTCAATGGATATAATTTGATGGTTTTAGTTTAATCATAATTTTTATGAACACGCAACTGGTAAAATATACTCTTTATAATTAAGATGAAAATTCAAGATACGGTTTGGGTTGCGTTTGATAATCTCTATTCGGACAGAATATAGTATCTAGCATTCCCTAATTGCACATCTAATATGAGTGATTACGGAAGCGGGCCGGCTTGCGGTGATTTCCGATCCCGTCCTATACACGTCATTTGCCTTAATTCCTAGTCTCTGCCTTTGGGTAGAGATTATAAGCTTGTGGGTGCGATTAGCTTTTTTGCCCATTTATATGCACCATCTTACTCTGGGATTGAAAACGTCTCTATACTATTTACAATTTACCCAAGCTTAGAATTTTGAGGATATGTACAATTTATGGTTATGATCATAGGTGATATGCCTACATAAATATCTCTTTTATAATTTTTTTTATAGTTATTTGCTTGTATACATTTATTTTTATTCTTCATAAATTTCTTATTCCACCTTGACCATCGATCTATATTTTATTTAATTAAAATTTTAAAATCTTTCTATATAAATACACAAAACAAAATTATGAATATATTCAAATGCAAACTAGACTCCACTACCATCCAAACCATCAAAATCTCTAATCCTCCACCTCAAAAATATGGGCAGAATAAGTGTCATGGTGCCTCCTTTGTCTTTTATGTTACTCATTTTCGAAAATATATTTCTTGAAAATGATTTTGTTTCCAATACTTACAAAAAATAATTTAAGTAATAGTTGTAAAACTATTTTCCTCAAAATATCAAATATTCACATTTCAAAAGAAATTTGTCACATGATATAGATCCACAGATATTATCCCATTGATCTTTATGGCATTAGATTTGTATTTTTTCAAAAATTACCTCAAATACTGAAAGAAAAATTACTATTTATCAAAATCTCAAAACTCTATCTTTCGATCGAGATAGGATTTTAGTATCAATATAAGTTCATCATAAGCTTCCCAATCCAAATTCTCAAGGAGGGACACATTGTGATTGTTTTCACATATGGTGACATAACATGACGCTAATATTACATGATGTGAATGATTAAGTTGTTTCATGCACTACAAGAAAACACCTTTTACCAATGGAAAATTTATGAAGGATAAAATTTCATTAAAAATAGATGATATCTATGATGGATTTATGATGAATCCCTAATGAATTTAAAAAATTAATAAAATATATATGAATAATAGCACTTGTGACAAATTTATAATTAATTTTTGTAATATCTTTTTAGTTTGTGAAAGAAAATTCTATCACAAAAGTTAGTTTTGTAACAAATTTTAATTTCGCCATAGAATTTATTAGTGACAAAACATTTATTAATGAATTTGCAATGAAACAATTTGTGATAGATTTCTTAAATTGTATTAAATTTTTTATTAATAAAGGGGATATTTTCTTATAGTGATGATATTATCTCGCTGATACATGTAACGAGAAATCTTATCTATTTATTAAAAGTTGCCATGAATATTGAGATAAAGGAACAAATTATAAATTGTCAAAAGACCCTCGTTTTTTCTTGTCGTCACAAGACTTGGTACTACGAGAACATATTTTAAGGATCTTTTTAGTAATACTTTATTTTATTTATTTTAATTTACAAATAAATTATGATATTTCCGACCACATCCACCTATTCCACTTAGCTACCCCATCAACTCCACATGCCCTTTTCCGTCATTTCACATAACTCCCAGTTCAGCCATGGCGTCCTTTAGTCTTTAGCAATCTAAGTTGGACTCCATTCTTGACCTACTCGGTTGACTAATTTTTTCTTCGTCAATCTTTACTGAAACCACCATGAAACTTCCTCCTCTTTCTTCAATAATTTCTCCTTTTTGCTTCACATAATCATTTATCTGTGTATATGTACACACACATATATACCGCTGTTTCAAGTTGTGTTTTCTCATTCATCAATACTCTGTTTTAATTGGCTGAATTTCTCGCCGGAACTTCGATTTCTTCCTGTCTGCGGCGCAATATGGACCAGCCATCGGTGGAGCCGGGAAAAAGCTACGCTTTGAGTGGAAAAATTATGTTGACCGCCATTGTTGTACTCTTCTCCGTCATCGTTGCCCTCGTGGCCGTTCATCTGTATCTCAGATGGTATTTCTTCCGCCTTCACCGCCGCCAGCAGCAGCGGCGCCGCAGACGCCGGAACCATGTGGTGTTCTACGCCGACAACAACCACCATAGGCCCGCCGCGGACCGTGGCCTCGCGCCGGAGGTTCTGAAATCACTCCCTGTTTTTCTCTTCTCCTCCAAGGCGGCGGAGGAGTCGGGTGAGGCCGAGCTGCCTCTGCTAGAATGCGCCGTGTGCTTATCCGAGTTTCAAGAAAACGACGTCGTTCGCCTCTTGCCTAAGTGTAACCATTCTTTTCATATTGGGTGTATTGATATGTGGTTCTTTTCTCACTCCACTTGCCCCCTCTGCCGGTCAGCGGTCGAACCGGTGGTGAACCCGACTGGACCGGCTCCTGCGGCGGCGGCGGAAGGAGATGAAGAAGTATGCGGTTCAGATCAGGGTTCCAGCTCCGGGTCTGGTCTCTGCGCCACGTGTCAGCATGAGGAGGAAAATGGGTCGTCATTGGGAGGGCAGAGGAAGGTCAACGGTGGAGCTATGGCGGTGAGGATAGAGGTGTCGCCGCCGCGGCTGGCACCGTTAGAGAACGAGTTGACTCAAAGTTCACCTGGAACTCGGTTTGCATCTCTGAAGAGATTACTGAGCATGGGCAAAAAATCGCCGGTTGGTAGCTGCGCATCAACGCCGTGTGGGGCAGGGACCAGCCGCGTGGCCACCGACTTGGATTTAGAGGTTGGAATCAGTGAGCCGGTCCGAGTTGATTGAACTCGTCGGAAAAAGTCAAAATACGCGACTGTTAGAAGTCGGCGTGGCGTATTGGACACGTGGCGGGCTAAGAGATGGGATAAGGTCCCTTGTCGCGGTAGTTGTTTGTTGACTGTAGATTTTTGTACAGTTAGATATATGTGGGATGAAAATTATGCAAAATCAGATTAGATATTTATTTGTTTCTTGATTCAGAAATTATTTTTCCTTTTATTTTATATTTTATATTTTATATTTTATATTTGTATTTATTATTATTTTGTTATTTTTTCCGTTTGCAGTTAGAAGGCGTAATATTGAAGATATTAATGATTCTGTGTTCAAATATAATTCCATATTATAAAAAAAAGAGTTCACGAGGAAAGTCAATTTAGAAATAAGAACAAAATCCTTTGTCAAGTAAACTTTGAATATATATTGAATGATAATTACCTCAATGCCCCCAGGTTTTACATATTTATCAAAACATTGCCTGAAGTTTGAATAATTATAATTATATTTTTTATTGTTAGTTCAATTAACGAATTATTATATTTACACTCTCAGAAAATTTTAAAACATTATAAATATACCCCTTGGCGAGGGGTGTCATTATTAATTATAATTATATTTCAATTTAAGAGATATTTCGATAGTTATGTCAAACCTTAAAGGTATTGGATTAATTATCCCTATATTTGAAAGACATAAGAATTATAGTTGAAACTTTAATCAATATGCAAGACAATGTAAGTAACTTTTCAAAACAAAGAAATCCAATTTTAGGATAGCAAAATGCGTTATTTTGTAAGGATAATGATGAAACTCGCACCATGAATGAAACTTAACAAAATCCCAAAACAACTAAGAACTGTGTTAAAAAAAAATGAAAAAGAAAAAATTCAAGCTTTACACTATCTTTGAGAGTGATTAAGGGTGGGTGAAGCTAGAGGGTGTTTGGCTAAACTTATTTAAAATATCTTATAAGATGTTTTTAAAGCTTATAAGATGTTTTTAAAGCTTATAAGATATTAGATTTTATATTAAAAATAAGATGTTAAAGTATTTAAATAAAACAAGACCTTATAATTTATAAGATGTTAGCATTAGCAATTTTCTAATTAAAATAGTTAAAAATGAAGGTGTATATGAAGATTTTAAAAATAAGTAAGGATTTTCTTACTTTTCTAAAAAGGGTTTGTAAGGACCACAAGACCAACGGCCAGTGGCATCTCAAATGAACAAAACAGTGAGGATTGAAATATGCAAAATGAAATAATCCCATAAGATGCAAAATACAATGAAGTAAAATATCTGATAAAGCTGTCACCTTGTGGGACAACCTTCATTACCTGAACTGGGGAAAGATATCAGCTTCAAAAAACAGAAGATGATAATTCGCAGGTATTTTTCAAACAAAATGTAATAAAGCAGCACTAAGAAGCTTATTTTTGTAACAAAGAAAGGTGAGGAAAGATTACTTGTACAGAAAAATGAGATGCAACTACACATGCACTTCTTCTTTTATGGAAAGACCTCAAAGAAGCATTTACATATTCTTAGATAGCAATATAAGATCAGCAGTCCATCAATGTTTACTTAAACAAAAAAAAAAAAAAAGAAAAGAAAAGAAAAGAAAAGGAAAAAAAGGTAGAATAAAAAGCAAAATGAAAGAGAAAATAGCATTAAATAAGTTGAGTTTGTAATGTCAAATGTATATATAAAATAAGTCAAAAGACAACTTAGAAATAATAACAAAATTCTTTGTCAAGTAAATGTTGAAATTCTAATCAATATGCCAATGAGCCTTGTTCAACTCGTAAAGTGGAGTCTCATAACTTTTTAATTATAAGTTCAATATTCACTGATAACGTGTAAACTTTTATCTACTGCATAATAGTTTAGAAGATTTGTCTACTGTATAATAATTTAAAGTATTTATCTTGTGTTAGTTTATGTCTATGATTTTTAAAAACATAAATATATTGATCAAATATAATCACTTTTCTCAATATAATTGAGTTTTCCAAAAACAAAGAAATCCAACTTAAGGATAGCAAGATGTCTTACTTTTTGTATTTAGGATAATGATAATTACCTCAACCTCCATTAAATTTGGCTTAATTACCAAAACATCCCCTTATGTTTGGAAAATTAAGTTTTTTCTGTTACAAAATCTTTCCTTCAACTCTCACTAAAGTTCAAGGAATAAATTAACAAAGGAAATGAACACTTCGCAAACTGACAAACCAAAATTAGCTTCAATAAATAACTACTCCATATAGGAGTCCCTAACAACATACAATTCTCAGACTAATTTGAGAACTTCTTTACAAGAACCTAACCTCTGCATTGCCTAAGACATCTGGACTAATGAGTTATAAAGAAACAAATGTTAATGTTACAAACATCACCTGTCACTTGTTCATGTTAGTTTTTGAAACTTACAATGGTGAATAGATCATCTTGTCTTCAAACTCCAAGCAATTCAAGAGACAAAATTACTACCAAATTCAAGTCCCTGAAACATATATAGAATGTGTTACTCCACAAAATGTGCGTCCAATGGCGCAAGTATTTGGGATTTTCTCCTCTTTTTGCCTTCAGGAGTGCATCTAGCTTTGTTTGGCTTTCCGAAATTTAAGGAGAACCTGCAGCTTGAGGTGGATCTTTGAGTTGATGAATTAACAGCAGGGGAATTCTCTTTCCCCTTGCTGTTTTTGGATTTGGCATATCGTTTTGCCAAAGGAGATTTGGCTCTCTTTCTAGATGACTGAAGTAGTACTCCCTTTTTCCTCTCGTTCTTAAGAAGTCGAACATAGAACGGATTCACATGTGAGTGGCAAGTCGATGACATATTTGGGCTGCTTCTTACCAGATCAACATCTCCATTGTTCACCTAGCATCAAGAATGTAAAATTTAATACACAGAACACCCAAGCCATCACAGAATCCGAGTAACAGTATACTTAAAAAAAAGAGCATCTCCAAAGCATTGCTAAATTCATAAAAATGAAGGTGATACATTTTTATTAATTGTCTCAAAACTTGAAAAGAAAGGTGAGGTCCAAAATGGGAGGATTACCAGTTGCAGAAGAGCGGAAAAAGTTCTAGCAACGTCGTGCTTCTCTTGACCCTTAACAACATCTCCAAATGACAATGTGTTGTTTTCACCATCTTCTTCGGTGGATAGCTTATCCAGAACTCTCTCACCATATTTGTGAATGTCAAATGGCGGACGAGCATCCTGCCATAAATAACCGCAGTTATCATACAACGATGTGAAACCTGAATTTCTTGGGGAAAGGTGGGGGGAGAACATTTTTCATGGATGCAAAGAGTTAAATTGTGTACTTGTTCTTCCAAGTTCTGCTCAATTCTTTGCTTCCATGTAGAAACTCGAGTTGCAATTTCATTCTGCTTCTCATTTTCAGCAAGGGTAGCAAGAAGAGCATCCTACAATGACAGGTTTACAAGCATGTATGACACCAGAAAAACTTTCACAAACTCAATGTTGTAATGTCTTTGTCTTTGTTTTGGTAATTATTGTCATGGAGTAGTAGCAGTACTCTAGTAGTTGCTGGCATCATATAATCATTGCTAGAATTATAACCTCCAACAAATAACATCGTGATTTATGATTCAGAATGTTCTTCAATAGCAGCATCTAATGTCATTGTGCATGGAGGAAAGCAAATATATTATTACCAAGTGAGATCGACAAAGGTCTTCGAGGTTTGCATGAGCATCTGGATCTTCATTCTGCATAAGAAAAAAGTATGAGTGGCTCGTGAAGGCATCCTGCTAATGTTTTCTGCTTTGAATGCATTGAGTGAGTATTAAGTATATGAGCCGAACCTTTTCTTGGTTTGGAGGTACATCTTCGTTGCTGAATGTATCATCAGGCATGCCAAAATCTGGTGCTCGGGTATCTGGATCCTCACTATCATATCCGTTGTCTTCAATATTATTTTCAGGAATATCAAAGGCATCATTTGTTTTCCTCTCGCCCATAACAAGTGATTGCCGCAGCTGCAAATAGTAGTTTAGTTTATGAAAGAAAAGGAGTTAAGATGCAAACATAATCATCAATGAAGCAACCTTCTCATAAAGTGGAAGAGACTGTGATTTTCTAAGTTCTTCCGAGGCACCAAATTTGGCTTCCCATATTTCAGTTAGTTCAATGCTAATAGGACCACGAAGTTTTGCAAGAGGAAATTCCACAGTTAAGGAAAGATTTTTCCTGGAACCAACTTCCAGCTTCATACTAGCTTTCACTGTATGAGAAAGGATAATATCAGAAGGCATGGAATATGCATCAAACATCTTCAAATCAGATAAACATGAAAATTCCAGATCAACCTTTTTTATAAGGTTTAACTTTCAAGTTCCCTGGTTCATGAGGATTCAAAGGTTTCCATGGATCGTCATCATCATCATCATCAAAATCGTCCAACTGCCCAGGTTCTGGATACTCATCTCCCATTCCAAATCCATCGTTTCTGTCTGAGGCAAAATCACAGGCAGGAGGAGAACACCCAATATTGCAGTCATTTGATTCAAATGCACGATCAAGACAAGGCGACTGATTTAAATTAGTATCCTGTTTCTTTTTAATTGACAACTTTTGTGCAGTTCCGCCAGATTGTCTTGATGGTGACTGAAAGCTCTTGCGGCCTTTAGAAGTTACAGAGCTGCCCCTGTAAGCATTAGTTGGCCCTTTGGCCATTTTAGAATCAAGAAAATTGTCGACAGCAACAGCATCACAAGCGTCCAGCAGAATGAAATCCCGGTACAGATCATTTGTGGCTAACTGCAATAACAAAATTAGCTATTATTTTTGAACAGGGATGTGCACAAATTGTCCTACAATATCACCAGTAAATTGTACCAGATACGACTCTAGCTCGCCAGTGTCACCACCAGCATCTAAGCATTCACCTTCCAGCACTACTAGATTTGCAGGTGGCCTCACAAAATGAGTGGGTGGTGCATCTTTATGGGTTGCAGCATCCAGCAAATTTTTTGCTTCCACTGCAACATGAATTAATCTAACTTGTGCAACATAAGCGATGCTATGCCATAACTGGAAAGTAAAAAGACATAAACAACCTACCAGGTATATCATCTAAGCCCCAAAATGGATCATCCTCTTCATCTTTTGCAGTATGTACCCCAGTTGCCCCTGGTTGAGGAGTTGCAGTCGCAGCTTGATCCTCTTGACTGTTAGACTATATGCATATTAAACAGTAGTAATCTACTAAAACGGACATATCCCATATTCTATCCAATTAACAAGATCTATTAATTATACTTCTACAAATCAATTATCCAAGTAACTAGATATAGAGCCAATTATATGCATTTTGTCATTAATGTTCATTACCATCATATTTAACGTTCTATCAATCTATGCATCCCAAAGAAAATCATGGCAGGAAGTCACACTTTCTATCTGCACACGCATCTGGTAACTTGCACACTGTAACCATATGCTAACACTTGTAGGGTTTTTCATGGAAAATGTTTCCTGTAATAGCATTGAACAAATGACCTCAACACAAATCCGATCTGCAAATGTAGTTTTGGACCTTTTGGTTCACTTTTCTGGAGGTATGCAACAAAAAGAATCATCTACTTCTATTAGCTCTTGGAAACAGGATGAAATACAAAGTTTTTGGCTTTACCATCTACATCAGTTTGGCGTGTTCCCCAAAGCTATAGCACTTGAGCAAACAAACTCATTCCACTACTTATTTTCAATCCAAAGAGATTCCTATACGTACATGCTACACAATAAATATTCAGATTCAGATGACCAACCCGGAGGCTTCAAGCCACATCCCATTCACCAAGGACATTTTGGAAAAGTTTGAAAAACACTTGTGGCACTACTCCAAATCATCTTTGATCTTTCCAATTAAATAACTTGCCACATGGAAAAAAATTTTCCTATCCCTCCGGACCCTCCCTCTAATAATTCTTAAGAAGAGTTAATAAATTGCAAGATTCTCACTTCTTAAGGAATTGAATAACATTCATTGTCTTTCATAACCATAAAATTTTACTGACTTCAAGCTCACAAAACAAACAAAAACTTGCGAAGCTGTACAAGTGAAAAGCACTACACAAGGAGCGAAATGTCGTATCCAACAAAGGAGACATGAAAAACCCTTAAGCAAAATCCACAGATAATAAATCGAACTATAAGAAAAGAGAGAAAGAAAGTAAGAAACAGGAAATCAAACCTTTTCTGGGAAATGAATTGTAAAGCATGAAGAACCAATGAATACAAGTACTCCACTTTCCTACTATACACCTGCACAGATCCCTGAAGCAGCAATGCAGCTACAAATTCCACCCAACACCGAAAAAGTTCATAAATAATTTCAAAAAGAACAAAAAAGATTGACGCCCTCATACAGAAATGACTTTCTTTAAACAAATTATTCACCTTCAGCAAAATTTACAGAGAATATGGCATCTTCATCGCCGGATATCTGCCCCGAGCAAATTTTTAGTAAATATTCTTCCAAATTCCTCGCCAAATCGACAGTCCAATTCGACTCGAGGTCACGAAGAGGCCGTACTGTCTCCAGAAACCTCCCGGAGGACAATTCGGGATTGTCGCAGTCGCTATTCATTTTCGGACCGTAAGTTCAAACCTTCCATTACACATATGCTTCCTTTTTGCAGAATGCTACAAAAATTTAGAAACCTAGGGTTGGGAAATCGGGGATTTTGATAGCTGTACGTATACGCATCTATCGACAGATAGTGTGTGTGTGT
>JACFYI010001813.1:197593-230059 GCA_014898755.1 Handroanthus guayacan
TGATTTTTTCTTTTTTCCTTTTTTTTTTTTTATTCTTTCGAGCTCGGAGGGGCTTCTCAATTTATTTTTGAAATCCCCTTTGAACTCTGAGATGTGATGAAACATTTGGTGGGAATAAAGGGTATTTATAGTTCAAAATGGAGATGACATTTTCATTGTGTTTTCAAAATTAGAAGGATGTCTTAAAGGCTATTCGACATTCTAGGGGCAAAAAAGGCGGAAAATCATAATAATTAGTATTATTGAAAGTTAATTCAGAACTAGTTTGAATACTTCAATGTAGAATGAATCGAAGGTGGCCATGACTGCATGAAAATTACTTATTTTTCTTAGGCTATTGTAAGCTTGTGTTGCCAATAGTATATGTGTGAGATATAACTCGATTAACTTCTTTTCTTTTTTCTTTTTTAATTTTTTTCCTATAGTATCTATATCTATACTATATATATATATAAAGCAAGAGGGCCAAAGATAGTTATTTTTGGTCCGTTATGTTAAATGTACGAAAATAACTCTATTCCAAAAAATAATGACAGAGCAGTTATCAAAAATAAAAACAATATATTTTTCTTTAATTCTTCTTTTTTAATATTTTTTTATTTCATATTTTCTTCAATTATGCTTTTCTTTTTTCCAACTTTAGTGTCTTCAAATTTATTTTTTGATCATGTTATTCTATGTAATAAAATATTTTTCATTATTAAAAATAAATAAGTAATCTAATTTCGTAAACAAAAAAAAAATTAGTCACATGCATCGAGTGTGCCGCGGTTACTAGTTTAAATTATATCCGGGTCACATTATTTCTATTTATTAAAACAAATATATATGAAGTATTTTAAAGTCATATTTTTGTTAAATAATTATTATTCCATCTTTGTCTCTTCAGTCACTATCTAACTAAACCTTTATTAATTATTTCAATTTAATAAAAAATTAAGAGAATGTACGAATAAATTTTTCACCATTCTACTCATAGTACAATGATTTAATAAAGTCACCATAGAGGATTAAAACAAAAAAAAAAAAAAAAGGCCTCCGGCCCTTCAGACTTTAATCTACTACAGTATACACACAAAAATCAGCATATAACTAAATATATAGTTATCCACTAAGAAAAAAAAATCAAGAATTAAAGATGAAATTATATTTACCAAAAGTTTAAAATTATTCTACGGTCTTAAGAATTAAGATGAAATAATGAAATTAGAGGGGCGTACTTCATTGAAAGAAACAATTCTCAAGCCAACAATACTTGCAAGATTAAGGGAATAATTTCTTGCTTGATATTGTTTAAATTTGTAAGTTAATCTAATACATATTATATCATAAAATAATATATTAATATCTTCGTACATAAATTCAAATGATACACAACTTTACTCGGTATCACCCATAGAAACTTTTATGTCTACATAAGCCCAAAAGGAGTGCATTTTTCTAACTTCGTGCATGCGCAATTTACATCTTCTATTTAAAAACGTACACAATTTAATTCATCATGCATATATCTGCATTGAACATAACAATACGTTTTGAAATTGAAAATCCAAATCGCATGCAAATTGCGTACATTATTTACTTCAAAGAAAGTACACAATTCTCAATCACGTGAACTTCAAACATTGAAGTAGAAACTTTAAATGACGTTTTCACATATAATTTAACAATTCATAACCCTCCTTAGGTAGCATGTTACAAAATACAAATTACTTATTACAATTTACAACCACCCCATCATTGCCTTTCCAACATCCAACTTTTTCACAAACTTTTTCTACCTCATTATCCTTCCCCTCCACCAAAATTTTTAAAAAAAAAAAAGAGGGATCATTTTTGTATTATTCGTATTTGAAGATCTTTATTTTAAAGATTCACTTTGAAACTCTTTCAAAGCTTAGCTCTTCTTAGCTCTAGTTTTGCAATGGTCCCCAAGTGAACCTCATCAGGACCATCTGCAATTCTTAACGTTCTTGAAGTAGCCCAGAGGTGAGCTAGAACAGTGTCGCCCGATAAACCGGCTGCACCGTGAACTTGCATTGCCATATCGAGCACTTTGAGTGCCATATTCGGAGCTGCAACCTGCTCGGAGAAGAAAATCATATGTCATACAGAAAGAAGAGAAAACGTCGTATTAGTTCAAACCATGAATGTAGAAGGTAAAAGGCGATAGATACCTTGGCCATGGCAATGGTTCCACGGGCCTTTTTGTTTCCAAGCCGATCGAGTTGGTCTGCAGCTTCCAGAACAAGGAGTCGAGTTCTTTCTAGCTCAATCCGGCACTGCAGCATGAAGAGTTTGGTTACGAGTTACGGCATAGTTGGACTATGACAAAGTCGAACAATACTAAACTAAACACATTCTATGTAGTGCAAATGGTCCGATAATTCTCGTGTAGCATCCGACAAATGTAGAACACAAATTCGGCCTCCACCCACTCGTGTCTGATACAATAATGTTTTGTCTCAAAAATAAAAAGATAAAATAAAATCTGACGTGGCCGAACACGGTCATGACAAGATGGGATTTTGTATAAAATATTTACAAAGTATAAGCGCTAGTAAATAATAATAAAATAGTAAATTCTCAAATACTTTTTAAATTGTTTTTATTATTACGAAGGAAACTGTAATAATACTTTTTTGTTTTAATCATGCATAGTAATTAATCTTAAACGACAAGTGCAACAGAACCAACCTTGGCAACATCGGAAAGGAAAGATCCATGCTGTGCAATCAACTTATCGAATGCTCTTCTGCTTATTGCCCTCTGAATCATCATCTGCATGCCACGCTCAGCAGCACCGATCAACCTCATGCAATGGTGTAGTCTTCCGGGACCCAACCTACCCTGTTGAGAATCCAAACAAGTGAAAAGCAATAGTTTTTGAGTAACATGTCTCATAAGGCAAGAATTAACTCATAGAACATCAAACAATTTGTTTAGTTCAAGTTTTCTATGGAGTCCTGTGATGACTTAGAGTAAATAATTATTCAACCACACCAGTGGATCACATAGGTATGGAGGCGTTCTACCTAATGAAATGTAGGTGAAGATTCTTAAACTTCAAGATGATATTGATTTGGCAGAATTTAGATTACGGATGCAAACGAACTAAGCCAGCTGACGAGTTTGACAACCCAATTGGAAAGTGTTCGAGCTTGAGTTTGACTTGTTTAGGTTTCGAGCCGAAATAGAGCCAAATACTTATAAATAATATATTAAGATATTTTGTAAAATAATTAAAACTTTTGGAGCTCCAGCTTAAACTCAAGCTTGAGCCTCCGTCGAACATAACAAAATGGTAGAGCCTTTACGGGCTCTGAGCTCGACCTAAGCTCATGCATCGAACACAAATTCAATTTCAAGCCAAACAAACCGAGTTGAGCTCGATAAAGGGCTTGAGTCCCACTCTCCTCATCTTGTTGAGCTTGAGAAAAGGGTCAGGGTTAGGTTCAGCTCAGCTCGACTCATTTGTATTCTTATTCGGCACCTCATTTACACAGACAGTTGAATAAAGATCAACCAAATACGCAAACATGAAGAATAGTTTCAAGTAAAATTTCTAAAGATATTGCCAATTACCTGTGCAATTTCGAATCCACGACCCTCACCAAGCAAGATATTCTTGGCCGGAACGCGAACATTCTCAAACGATATTTCAGCATGTCCATGAGGTGCGTCATCAAAGCCAAACACCGTCAAAGGTCTTTTTATGTTTACACCAGGGGTATTGATGTCTACCAAGATCATTGATTGCTGTCTATGCTTCGGGCCATTGAAGTCCGTTTTCCCCTGCATATTTCTCAAGTTAGAATATTGACTTGGAAACAATCTTGCGGATATGACAAAGAACAACTAACCATGAGGATAAGGACTTTGCACCGAGGATCCATTGCTCCACTAGTCCACCACTTCCTCCCGTTGATAATATATGAATCTCCATGTCTATTCAGAACATTTACGTGTTTTTCAACAATACGTTTGACATAAATTTACGTAAAACTGAAAGATTTATTTGTTAAGAACATTTGAAGTGCACTATGAACGAGCGTACAAACAAAAACACCATCAAGGAGCATATTTTATTCTAAAGACGGAAGTTGAAATAGCACATCAGTTACTGTCACCCACATAAGTTCTTTATAAACTTTCAGTTCTCGAACAACATTATGATCTTTCTGATAAACATCCAGCCAAAGTCGTGATTGTATATAGCAAAAATTACTTTAAAAGTTATGAGCATTTTTTTACCTTGAGATAGAACACTCGATATTGGTAGCATCAGAAGAGGCAACTTGTGGCTCTGTCATTGCAAACCCGGATCGAATCTTTCCTTCAAGCAAGGGAACAAGCCATTGATGTATTTGTTCAGCATTTCCGTAGCGCATTAATACCTACAAGAAATACAACGTGAGCAGAAAAACGAAAGAATAAACGATCAAAGCAGAAATAATTGTGCTTAATGATCCAAATCATATGTAGGTAGTAAAGCAAAATCGAGTTCCTCGTTTGGCTATGAAAATGTTGCTCTTCCTAACCTCCATATTTCCAGTATCTGGAGCGCCACAATTGAAAACCTGTGGAGCCCATATGGAGCGGCCCATGATCTCACAAAGGTATCCATACTCGAGGTTCGAAAGACCAGCACCTAGTAATTTATCAAATGCCTTGTCGGCATTACCATCTCTTCTTTGACCAGAAATGACTTGCTTAACTCTAGCAGCACTATCATACTGCATATAAAATATCAAGATGTTCATCGAAAATTCAAAGGATACAGTTCATATTATATCATATGGTTAATTACCAAAATTCCCCTTAGGACTGTATGTCTACACAAAATTTCCTTTGCCTTTCAGAATTAGAAATACCCCCTTGCGACACACCATGTGAATAGTTTATATTGTCTCCCGTGGAAAAGTTATAGAAAAATATTAAAAGTGTAAAATATGAAAAGTTCAATTTATTTTCGTTTCAATATATTACTTTGAAGGCCAAAATAGGTTCTCAAATTATTTTGAGTCAAATAGGGAATCTATAATATGGAGGCAAAAATCGATGGGGTATTTGTAATTTCGAAAGATAGCAAGATTTTTGTAATTAGTCCAAACCTCATCTGACATGACAACCCACCAAAAATACTCTTTCAGAAGAAATGCGAGAAACATAATGGCAAATGCACATACGGGTATCCATAAGTTCCACAAGCCTTCTTTTTTTGCTAGCTCCTTTAACCTCTCTTCCTCAGGGTGAACAGACCAACGCATGTCAGACTGAGCAAGCTTGTAGAACTCGTTTTCCATTGGGTATATGTGATCCTCCATAAACTTAATCAATTTATTTCTTAACACTTGGACCTTTTGACTTGGAACAAATCTTCCTCGACCTGAAAGGAGGTTATCACCGCGTTCTTGTCCAAGTTTTTGCACATGTTCTTGAGGAATCGATTCTGATATTAAGAACGCAAGATGGCATTTCACGGTGGATTTGGAATTGAAATAAAAAAAATAATGTTAAAAAGAAGATAGAAATTGAGGTTACCTCGTGGAGGATCTGGGTGAAGAACAGATTCCCTTTGTATAAACGCCAAAGCAATGTCGATCATAGCATCAGCCTTCTCTCCCGCATGGCGGGCACGCTCTCCTCCTGAGGCATTTCCCTACAAAGATTGTTACAAATATATAGATCAATATTAAGCTCCTAAGAAAGCCTTTTAACCGAATTGGCAGAACCATTTAATGAACACGAGTTGACAAAGTTTTAATAGCTGTACGAAGATCCATCTACAGTGTACTCCGGCATAGATTGATGCCCCACGGAACAAAGAAAAGGCAACATAAAACTTCCAGTGATTGGCAGGCCATGGTTTTCCCTGAATTGCAATCATAAATTAAAAGTAAGAGCTTGTAAATCTTAGCGAACAATAAGAAGTTCATGATATCTAATAGATATGGCAAACTAAAGAACTGAAAGCAAAACTAGTGAGGGAAATGTCCCCCTTGAAATTTCCTGGTTGTAGCTAATGGCATGCCTTGTCAAAGCCATATCAAACACTTGAATTCTCAATCACTATTCATTTGAGTTTGTTTGGATGAAAATTGTTCGCCAGCCTATCCGAGATTAAGAATTGGAGGAAGAATTGCTTTAATCTTTTCAATATGGACTTGTGTAATAGAATTATAGAAATTCAGAATCATCCAGTAGTACTTACAGCAGCAGCACAATAATCTTTCAGATACTCAGCCAGTGTCGGAACCCCTTGTGGTATTCCAGTTAATTCAAGACCTTCATTCTTTTTGACTTTGTCCAAAGAAATATCGACAATGTAATGCTGGTAAGACACAGAACAAATAAGCATCATTGAAATACAATTATTTTCAAGAATCAGGTATTCAAATCCTGTCTTGACAAAAAAGAGTAGTAAGAGTTGCAAGAGACTTAGACTACCAAGCAGCTGTATGCAACATCGCACATTTGATTGCCTAGGGTGGATAATTCCCAGTCAAGAATGCCAATCACTCTATCCTGCAGTTATGAAGCAGCAAAAATTTAATGATTTCCCGAGAAAAACCATGCTGGCGCATGTGGAAGCAATTGCTAGAGCGTAGGATGATATCATCATATAGCCAGTATATATTAACAATGTATTAAAAAATTCTAGAGCACAAACCTCAGTCGGATGGAATACAAGATTATCAATACGAAAATCGCCATGGACTAAACCTGCAGCTGCTCCTGAAGAATCTTCAGGAGGAATGTGCTGACGCAACCAATCAGCAAGGTCTAACATTTTCGGATTTCTGTTTGACTTTCCCTCTCCGGTAGACACAAGATACTGTTTGGCCCATCTCTCCACCTAAGGAAGTTGAAATAACTTATTAGCATGTTTTAGCATACAAATTTACATAAACTGTAGAAATTCTTTTGTAATGTGGATTCAAAAAAGCACCTGAAGTCGTTTACAGACCAATGATACGATACAAACATAGGTGACAGGCAATGCTTTTAAGAGAAAGAAATCATTTACCTGTCGTTTACAGTAATTGTTAGGTTTCCCATAGCTTTGCAAACCAATAGCACCCACATCAGTGGAATGAAGAGAAGCCAAAGCTTTGGCAGTTGCACGATATATCGCTCTCCTTTGCGTAGGTGCGATGCCCTAAACAATGAGAAGAGATTATCATGTGTCTATAGGAAACAACATATTATCCATGGAATCTTAATTTCCGAAATGATGGAAAGATAGACTTGAAAAGAGTAAAGCTTGTACCGGGAGCATTGGGTCGATAAATATGCGTCCTTCGAGGTACTCCATGATGTAAAAGGGAGTCCCAATCACACTTGGATCAGTACACAAACAATAAACTTTAGGCACAGGAACCAACGTATGAGTACCTAAGGCATGTAGAACCTGCAACATCCAAAGTGATTCACCAAATTAAAGTCCAAGCATTTATATAATTATTCCCAATTGCTATGGAGACATATATATAGAATCAAACCTGAAACTCTCTCTCAACAGCATGTGCAGATTCAAGCAACTTTCCTGGGGGTTTCTTTCTCATCACATAACGCTTCTTTACAGGCCCACTATGGACTTCTAGGAGAAATGTCGGATTTGATTGGCCGTGCCCAAACTGAGTTTTAAATACAGAATACCAAAGTACAATATTAATGTGCTTTGCATTGTTGAATATATGAGCAAAAGCAATATTAGACCTCGACGAGAAAAAATAGCTGAAAATAAAATCTATCGAACAGTCTTGCAATTTCTCATGTAAGAAATTTTCTTATTCTCTCCTTGCCTATTCTAACGCATCCATAAATTAAATAAGCAAAAACCTATCATGTAACATTCAACATTTTCACCATGAGCCCATACCAGGTGGAGGTCCCATAACCAAGAGGCTATGGGTTTGAATTCCAGAATTTGTGGGTGTTTCTCTATTGCATAGCAACTTTGAGGGTGCTTTTCTACTATGTAATAGCTTTGAGAATTTGTCTTGTTAAGTGTTGTACTTGATCTTGATTCCGAATACAGTCGATTCATGATGATACATTGATGTAATGATTGAATTTATTAATCGTTTAAAAACAAAAACATTTCAGCATTTTCTCACATAATTTGAACACTCTTCCTCCATTGCTCTACTTCTTTGATCATTTCCATTTACGAGCTTAACAATCCAAGAAACAGAAAAAGATGAAAAAATTTCCCATTTTTCCCATAGACAGTCAACTATATCATCTCAACAAACTTGTTGAATTGCAATTTCCATCACTTATAAAACTGTGGCAGCTCAAACACAAATCATTTTTCACATTTCAAGATGTAAGACTACAATAATCAAGTCAGCAAAAGCTACAAAATTAGCAAATTTTAACTGGACCATTCTAAAGTGGACAAAAATGGCTCATGCAATAGGGAGGCTGATTTTAGTTCATCTTACTCAACTCTTTCAAATCAAAATCTATTCTTTGGTAATCAAATTCACAAAACCTTCAAAAAATAAACTAAATTCTTTAAAAAAAATTAAACAAAAAGAAGCAAAAGAAAACCTGAGAAATAGTGAAAAGGGAGGGACTTTGAAGAAACCCATCAACACTGGCAATCGCATAACGGAGCAAAGCATCAACGTCGAATTGCTGAGCCGGGTCCACCCGACCCACGAGTTCCGATGTCCAGGTCGCCATCTTTAACCAGTTGTCAACTTGACAAGTTTCAGTTCTTGGGTGAAAAAAAAAAAAAAAGAATCTTTTGCTATTTCCAAGAACAAACTGCAAAGAAATAGGGTGTGATTAAATCTTTTTCCCTGTTTTTCAGTTTTTTGAACAGTTTTGCTTTGCGAACGCGGATGGCGATAATGCGTTCGGTCGATGCTAACCGAAGACCGACAAGAACAATGATTTCAAAAGGAAAATGTATTATTTTATTAATAGCATAGATGAGGTTGCATTGATCTCCTAACTAAAGTAGGTCGATGAATCCTCATCTAACTAAGGAGATAGACATTTATTTGAAGGATTTGATTTATACTAGATGCTGTAATATTTGAAAGTGTTGATATATTAATTGAATACAATTATTCTTTAAAAAAGATAATTAAAAATAAAATTCATAATACTCAATAAAATTATATATATAAAATAACAATTGATCTTAAAGTGGTTGACATTTTAATATGTTGTAATTATTAGAATGAATTATTATTAAAAGGTATTTAAGAACAATATATGAAAAATTATTTTGTGCTTTGTGTAGAGTATAGATATCAACATTTTCATGTATATAGTATAGATGTTCAAATTTATTTATTTTAATCACTATTTAGATGCATAAATTAATAGATATTTTGATGATTATTTAGAGATAATTGATTCTTTTTAGTCGAAGAACATATGATTTTAATCTTGAATTTGGAATTTATAATTTTGTTATATGAAAAGAAACAAATAAATTATGTTAATGATTTAAAATTTAAAATTTTTATTAAGTAAAAAAATCTTTTATTGCTCAAAAGCCATTTATTTAATTTAAAGTAAGCTTATGTTGCCTATAGTGAATGTGTGATATAACTCGATTAACTTCTTTTCTTTTTTCCTTTTTATTTTTGTCCTATACTATGTAAATTGTATCCGTGTCACATTATTTCTATTTATTAAAACAAGTATATATGAAGCATTTTCAAGTCATATTTTTGTTAAATAATCATTATTCCATCTTTGTCTCCCTCTCAATTATCTAATTAAACCTTTATTAATTATTTCAATAAAATACAAAAATTAAGAAAATGTAAGTATAGATTTCTGACCATTCTACTTATAGTACAATAATTTAATAAAGTTACCATAGAGGGAAGGGGAAAAAAAGAAAAAAAAAGGAAAAAAAATGAAAAAATGAAAAGAGCCTCCAACGCTTCATAGTTTATATACTACAGTACACACGCACATATCAGCAGAACTAAATATATAGTTATCCATTAAAAAAGTAAACCAAAAAAAAAATAAAAAATAAGTCTTTGAGTTTCATTGAAAGATGAAATCATATTTACCAAAGTTTAAAATTATTCTATGGTCTTAAGAAATAAGATGAAATGATGAACTTAGAGGAGCATACTTTATTGAAAGAACAATTCTCAAGCCAACCATACTTGCAAGATTGAGAGTAAAATTTCTTGCATAATATTGTTTAAATTTGTGAGTTGATCTAATATGTATTATATTATAAAATAATATATTAGTATTGTGCTACATAATTCAAATTGACACAACCTTACTTAGTATCTCTCAAAGAATGCATTTCTTTGGCTTCATGCGTGCTCTATTCAAATATTCTATTTCACGACATATTTTACATTTTAACTCATCTAGCATATATCTAATATCTGTATAAAATATAAAATATATTTTGAAATAAAAAATTCAAACCACATGCAAATGCTGCATACGCTTCAAAGAAAGTACACAATTCTCAACCACGTGAGCTTCAAATATTGAAGTAGAAACTTTTAGCGTCATTTAACTTTTCAAGCCAGTGAATATCATAATGTAAAATACTAACATTATCACATATAATTTATCAATTCATGACCCCCTTAGATAGCATGTAACAAAACTCGAATTATTTATTACAACAACCCCATTATTGCCCTTCCAACATCCAACTTTTTCTACCTCATTATCACCGGAAAAAAAAAAGAAAGAAAGAAAGAAAGAAAGAAAGAAATAAAAAAGAATCACTTTGGCATTATTCGTATTTGAAGATCTTTATTTTAAAGATTTTCACTTTGAAACTCTTTCAAAGCTTAGCTCTTCTTAGCTCTAATTTTGCAATAGTCCCCAAGTGAACCTCATCAGGACCATCTGCAATTCTTAGTGTTCTTGAAGTAGCCCAGAGGTGAGCCAGAACAGTGTCTCCTGATAAACCGGCTGCACCGTGAACTTGCATTGCCATATCCAGCACTTTGAGCGCCATATTCGGAGCTGCAACCTGCTCGGAGAAGAAAATTGTATGTCATACAGAAAGAAGAGAAAACGTCGTATTAGTTTAAGAATGGGAATGTAGAAGGTCATGCAATAGATTAGATACCTTGGCCATGGCAATGGTTCCCCGGGCCTTTTTGTTTCCAAGTCGATCGAGTTGGTCTGCAGCTTCCAGAACGAGGAGTCGAGTACTTTCTAGCTCGATCCGGCACTGTGCCATGGGGAAATCAATATTAGAATTTGGTTATGACACAGTTGGATTATGATAAGTCGAACAATACTAAATTAAAAGTGTTCTATGATGCACGAATGGTTCGAGAAATTGTCTCATGTAGCATCGGACACGTGTAGGACACGGATACAGAACAGCTCTGACAGGGTTGACAAGGTCCCCACATATGTCTGGAGCGGCAATACCATATTTGAAAATTAAAATAATAAAATAAAATCCAATACAGACAAAGGGCGTACCGTATACACATAAAGTTTTAAGGGCCAACTAGAAAGACTAAGAAAGTAGTACATTCTCAAATATCTTTTAATTTGTCTCCATTTCCGTGAATGAAGTCCGTAAATCATATTTCAACAAATTTGGATGATTGGGCAATTTTCATTATATAATTTGTATGAAGTATAAATTGTCTAATACTTAGTTTTATCTAGAAATTCAAGATAATGAAATTTTTTCTTGATTTAAAAATGCATTGGATTCAATATATGATAGTTTTATGTTTAAGTTTACTTTTTATAACTTTATGGTGTTGAATACTTTCATATATGTCTTCTATTACGTACTCCAAACTAATCAACCAGCAATATCATACATATATATAAAATTATATATTATGATAGTCATGTCATTGTTGTCTATCCTAAAATATTATGATTTGGTGCATCGTCACATTCGTATCTGTATCTGTGTCCATGTCCGTGCATCACAGGTTGTATTACGGTAATACGTTCACTAAAATCATGTGCAACCTAATTCGACGCATTGGTTCACCAAAATCATGTGCAACCTAATTCGACTCATTGGTTTCATAGCTATATTTTAAACGAGAAGTGCAGCGACACCAACCTTGGCAACATCGGAAAGGAAAGATCCATGTTGGGCAATCAACTTATCGAAAGCTCGTCTGCTCACTGCCCTCTGAATCATCATCTGCATGCCACGCTCAGCAGCGCCGATCAACCTCATGCAATGGTGTAACCTTCCGGGACCCAACCTACCCTGTCAAGGATTGAAACAAGTGAAAAGTTATAGTTTGAGAAACTCACTCATATGACAAGAATAACTCATAGAAGAACAAACAATATGGTTAATACACATTTCTATGGCGTCGTGTGATGACTTTTAGAGTAAATAATCATTCAACCACACCGGCGGATTCCTCATCACATGAACATGAAGCTCCTTGACTTAAGAGAGATCATATAAATATGGAGATATTCTAACTATCGAAAATTTTTAAGATGAAATTGACTGGGCAAAATTTAGATTAGGGATGCACACAAACCGAACTAGCTCAAAAAGTGTCCAAACTCGAGATTGAGTGAAGCTTGAGCCAAATAATTATAAATGAAATATTTAGAAACTTCTGTGAAATAATTAAGCTTTTCGAACTTGAGTTTGAACTCAAGCTTGAGCCTTGGCTCGAAAATAATAAAAGCTTCCCGAGCTCGAGCTTGAATGCAAATTTTACTCTGAGCTAAAGAAACCGGCCACACAGACCTTGTACAAGGCTCTAGCCCAGTTTTCTTTAGCTCGTGAAGCTCGAGCCCGAAAATATGGCAAAGCCTCAACATGGCTTTGCTTATTTGCATCCTTGTTTGCCACTTTGTTTGCAAGGATAGATGAACAAAGATCAACCCAATACATAAACATTGAATAATGGTTCAAGTCTAGTTCCTAATGATATTGCCAATTACCTGAGCAATTTCGAATCCGCGACCCTCGCCAAGCAAGATATTCTTGGCCGGAACGCGAACATTCTCAAACAATATTTCAGCATGTCCATGGGGTGCGTCATCAAAGCCAAACACCATCAATGGTCTTTTTATGTTCACACCAGGTGTATTGATGTCTACCAAGATCATCGATTGCTGTCTATGCTTTGGGGCATCGACGTCCGTTTTCCCCTGCATATTTCTCAAATTAGAATATTGACTTTGAAACAATCTTGCAGATATGATAAAGAAAAACTAACCATGAGGATAAGGACTTTGCACCGAGGATCCATTGCTCCACTAGTCCACCACTTCCTCCCATTGATAATATACGAATCTCCATGTCTATTCAGAAAATTTATGTGTTTTTCAACAATATGTTTGAGATAAATTTACATAAAACTGAAAGATTCATTTGTTAAGAACATTTAAAGTTCACTAAGAATGACCACACAAACAAAAACACCATCAAGCAGCATATTTCATTCCGAAAACCAAAAGTTGCAATCGCTCATTAATTGCTGTCACCACTCACCAAGATAAATTCTATAATCATTATTATCTTTCATCTTCTTCATAAACTTGTAGTTCTCGACAACATTATGATCTTTCTGATAACATCCAACTGAAGTTCTGACTGTATAGCAAATTACTTTTCGAAGTTACAATCGTTGTACCTCGTGATAGAACATTCAATATTGGTAGCATCAGAAGATGCAACTTCTGGCTCTGTCATTGCAAATCCCGAGCGAATATTACCTTCAAGCAAGGGAACTAGCCATTGATGTATTTGTTCAGAGTTTCCATAGCGCATTAACACCTAGAAGAAATACAGCAAGAGCAGAAAAAAGATAAAAGAAAGAATAAAGGATCAAAGCAGAAATAATCGTGCTTAATGATCCAAATGATAAGCAGGTACTGAAGCAAAAACGAGTTTCTTGTTTGGCTGCGAAAATGTTGCTCTTCCTAACCTCCATATTTCCAGTATCCGGTGCGCCACAATTGAAAACCTGTGGAGCCCATATGGAAAGGCCCATGATCTCACAAAGGTATCCATACTCGAGGTTCGAAAGACCAGCACCTAGTAACTCATCAAATGCCTTCTCAGTATTAGCATCTCTTCTTTGACTAGAGATGACTAGCTTAACTCTAGCAGCACAATCATACTACATACAAAATATCGAGAGGTTTCATCAGAAATTCAAAGAATACAGTTTATATTATATGATACGGTTTATTACAGAAATTCCCCTTGGATTTGGCTGTTTACACAAAATCTCCTATGCCTTTCAGAATTAGAAATACCCCCTTGCTACACGCCATATGAAGAGTTTATGCTGTCCCCCATTGGAAAAGTTCTAGAAAAATATTAAAAGTGTAAAATATGAAAAGTCATCTCAATATATTACTTTCAAGGCCAAAATAGGTTTTCAAATTATTTTGAGTCAAATGGGGAATCTATAACATGGAGGCAAACATCAATGGGGTATTTGTAATTTTAAAAGATAGCAACATTTTTGCAAATAGTCCAAACCTTATTTGACATAACAACCCACAAAAAATATTCTTTCAGCTTCCAAAAAGAAATGTGAGAAAAACATAATGGCAACTGCACGTACGGGTATCCATAAGTTCCACAAGCCTTCTTTTTTCGCTAGCTCCTTTAACCTCTCTTCCTCAGGGTGAATGGACCAACGCTTACCAGACTGAGCAAGTTTGTACAACTCGTTTTCCATTGGGTATATGTGATCTTCCATAAACTTAATCAATCTATTTCTCAACTCTTGAACCTTTGAACTTGGAACAAATCTTCCTCCACTTGAGTGGGGGCTACCTCTGCATTCTTGTCCAAGTTGTTGCACATGTTCTTGAGAAATCGATTCTGATATAAAGAATGCAAGATGGAATTTCAGATGGATTCAAATCGAAATGGAAAAATAATGATAAAAAGAAGATAGAAATTGAGGTTACCTTGTGGAGGATGTGAGGGAAGAACAGATTCCCTTTGTATAAACGCCAATGCAAAGTCAATCATAGCATCAGCCTTCTCTCCTGCATGGCGGGCACGCTCTCCTCCAGAGGCATTTCCCTACAAAACTTGTTGCAAAAAGATACATCAATATTAAGCTCCTAAGAAAGCCTTCTAACTGAATTGGCAAAACCATTTAACGAACACAAGTTAACCAAGTTGTAATAGCTGTACCAAGATCCATCTACAGTGTACTCCAGCAAGTATAGATGCCACACGGAACAAAGAAAAGGCAAGATAAAACTTCCAGTGATTGGCAGGCCATGGTTTTCCCTGAATTGCAACCACAAATCAAAAGTAAGACCTTGTAAATCTTAGCGGACAATAGAGGTTCATGATGTCTAATAGACATGGTAAACTAAAGAACTGAAAGCAGAACTAGTGAGAAAAATGTCCCCCTCCAAATTTCTCGGCTGTAGCTAATGGCATGCCTTGTCAAAGCCATATCAAAAACTTGAATTATCAATCACTACTCATTTGAGTTTATTTGGATGAAAATTATTAAAAGTTAGCCAGCCTATCCAAGATGAGTATCATATAAAGAATTGCTTTAATCTTTTCAATATTGACTTGTGTAATAGAATAATAGAAATTCAGAAATCATTGAGTAGTACTTACGGCAGTAGTGCAATAATCTTTGAGATACTCAGCCATTGACGGGACCCCTTCTGGTATTCCAGTTAATTCAAGACCTTCATTCTTTTTGACTTTGTCCAAAGAAATATCCACATTGTAATGCTGGTAAGACATGGAACAAAAAGCATCATTGGAATACAATTAATTTCAAGAATCAAGTATTTAAATCCTGTCTTGACAAAAAAGAGTGTAAGAGTTGAAATAGACTTATACCAAGCAGCTGTGTGCAACATCGCACATTTGATTGCCTAGGGTGGATAATTCCCAGTCAAGAATGCCAATCACTCTATCCTGCAGTTACGAAGCAGCAAATATTTAATGATTTCCCAAGAAAAACAATGCTGCTGCATGTGCAAGCACTTGCTTGAGCATAAGATGATATCACCATATAACCAGTGCATATTAACAACGTATGAAAAAATTCTAAAGCACAAACCTCAGTGGGATGGAATACAAGATTATCAATACGAAAGTCGCCATGGACTAAACCTGCAGCTGCTCCCGAAGAATCTTCAGGAGGAATGTGCTGACGCAGCCAATCAGCAAGGTCTAACATTTTCGGATTTCCGATCGATTTTCCCTCCCCGGTAGAAACAAGATATTGTTTGGCCCATCTCTCCACCTAAGGAAGTTGAAATATTTTATTAGCTTGTTTTAGCATACAAATTTACATAAACTGTAGAAATTCTTTTGTAATGTGGATTCAAAGAAGCACCTTTAGTCATTTATAAACCAATGATATGATAGAACTATAGGTGACAGGCAATGCTTTTAAGAGAAAGAAAGCACCTATCTAACTGCCCACAACCTTGCTCGATGGGCCTTTTTGTCTGAATGGAACAGTGTCGTCCCCTTTCACAAATTACCTTTGAATTGTTTTTGTGATGGGGGACAAGGTCAACTAAACTTTTGTCTCTTGATTGATTAAAGGAATTATTGTCGCCTACCTATCAAAATAAAAAAAAAAGAAAAAAAAAGAAAGAAAGCACCTATCTAACGAAAGCAATTGCTTACCTGTCGTTTACAGTAATTGTTTGGCTTCCCATAGCTTTGTAAACCAGTGGCATCCACATCAGTGGAATGAAGAGAAGCCAAAGCTTTGGCAGTTGCATGATATATCGCTCTCCTTTGCGTAGATGTGACATCCTAAACAATGAGAAGAGGTTATCACTTGCCTGTAGGAAACAACATATTATCCATGGCATCTTAATTTCCGATACAACGGAAAGATAGACTCAAAAAGAGTAAAGCTCGTACTGGGAGCATGGGGTCGATAAATATGCGTCCTTCGAGGTACTCCATAATGTAAAAAGGAGTCCCGATCACACTTGGATCAGTACATAAACAATAAACTTTAGGCACTGGAACCAATGCACGAGTACCTAAGGCATGTAGAACCTGCAATATCCGAAGTGATTCACCAAACTCAATCCAAGTATTTATATAATTATTTCCCAATCGTTATGGTTACATATATATATAATCGAACCTGAAACTCTCTCTCAACAGCATGTGCAGACTCAAGCAACTTTCCTGCAGGTTTCTTTCTCATCACATAACACTTCTTTACATACCGGCAATGGACTTCCAAGAGAAATGTCGGATTTGATTGGCCATGCCCAAACTGAGTTTGAAGTATAGAATAGCAGAGTAAAATAACAATAAGTTTCAAATCTTTCAATTATATCAACAAAAGCAATATCAAACATCAAGTTCCTAGGAATTGCTTAAAAGAAAATTTATGGAACATCTTCTGATTTCTCATGCAAGAAATTTTCTTACTCTTCCCTCGCCTAATCTAACACGTAAAGCAAAAACCTATCACGTAACATTTTCAGTATTTTCGCCATGCACTCTTACCTGAATGGTAAGATGGACATCCCATAACCAAGAGATTATGAGTTCGAATTGGGTGCTTTCCTATTGCGTAGCAGCTTTGAGGTTATGAGTTCGAATTGGGTGCTGTTCTATTGCATAGCAGCTTTGAGGGTGTATTTCTCGTGTACAGTAGCTTTGAGTAGTTGCCTTGTTAATTATTGTACTTGATCTTGATTTCGAATACAGTCGATTCTTGATGATATATTGATGTAATGATTGAATTTATTACTCGTTTAAAAACAAAAACATTTCAGCATTTTCTCACATAATTTGAATACTCTTCCTCCATTGCTCTACTTCTTTGATCATTTCCATTTACAGACTTGACAACAAGAAACAGAAAAAAGATGAAAATTTTTCTCATTTTCTCCATAGACACTCAATTATATCATCTCACCAAACTTGTTGAATTGCAATTTCCATCACTTATAAAACTTTGGCAGCTAAAATACAAATCATTTTACACCATTCAAGATGTAAGACCACAATAATCACTGTTTTAAGTTTGCAAAAGCTACAAAATAACAAATTCTAGCTGGAACATTCTCTATCAAAATCTATTCTTTCGTAATCAAACTCACAAAACCTTCAAAAAGTAAAATAAATTCTTCCCAAAAAAAAAAAAAAGGAAGCAAAAGAAAACCTGAGAAACAGTGAATAGGGAAGGGCTTTGAGGAAACCCATCAACATTGGCAATCGCATAACGGAGCAAAGCATCAACGTCGAATTTCTGAGACGGCTCGACCCGACCCAAGAGTTCCGATGTCCGGGTCGCCATCTTTAACCAGTTCTTCACTCGAAGAATTTCAGTTATTGAGAAAGGAAAAAAAAAGAAAGGATCTTTTGTTATTTTCAAGAACAAACTGCCAATAAATAAGGTTCGATTAAATCTTTTTCTCTGTTTTTCCGTTTCTTGAGTTGTTTTGCTTAGGGGAATGCCAGTGCAGATGGCGATAATGTTCGATCAAAGCTGGCTGACGACTGACAAGAACAATGAATTGAAAAAGAAAATGAGTTATTTTATCAATAATAACATAGATAAGGTTGTATAATCTCCTACGCATAAAGTAAAGAGTGTAAAAAATAATTAAAAATAGGCCGGCATGCCTATATTCAACTGATAAGATGAAATTCTATAAGAGGTGCTTGACAAGGTATTTGGCTCACATACCACAATTTGATGAGTCGGATATTTGAATAGATTAAAATGTTAATTTTATGTTTGGTATAAGAGATTATTTGGTCGAAAGATTAAATGATATTGTAAATAAATTTACTAAAATATCTTTTATGAACTTTCAATTTTTTTCCTTATACGCCCACTCTAAATGAAAATTGTGAATAATTAGCCCCCCTCTAGACAAGGAAAAATGGCTATTGAAAATGTGTTTTTTTTTTTTTTTTTTTTTTAAATTTAATAATAAGTACTTGTTCATAAAACAATTGAATTTAATTATTTTTCTTTAGAGTAAATGATGATTTCATAGATATCAATCAATATCAGATGATATGACTTCTTTCAAATCATCGAGGATAAAAAAAACGTTACAATCAAAAGAAACTAAATTCTTAGCAAGCTAGTTAGCAACTTTATTGGCATCCCTCCAAACATAACAAAAGCGAATCGTACGACGAGAATCATGACAAGCTTATGCCTCATCAAGAATGGCACCAAAATGAGAAAGGTTTGGACTAACTTGATTGAAAGCTGCCACGACACTCTTATTGTCCCCTTCAGCCAAAGCTGCATTCCATGGGAACTCCATCAGTAGTTTGCAAGCTTCCAAAGCCGCCCACAATCCCAATTTCAATCAATTACTGTTCTGCGAATACTGATCCATCGCAGTTCACTTTAATCCACCCCATCTTCAATGGGTACCATCAAGATGAAGCCAACTCAGTCAAATTGGGATCTCGCAAAATCAGATTGTTGGATACTTGGACTTGCATTGCGAAGGTACGTGCAAAATGGGTTGTATGCAAGGGAGACAAAATCCTCTCGCCAAATAAAGATTGATTACCATGGTACCGTAGCGCCCAGCAACCACAAACAAAGAGGCAAAAAGACTCATGATCAAAGGATGCAAAAGCAAAACGAAACCACGCGGCGGGGGTTGAAAAAGTCCTGAGAAGAACCAAACTTGGTAATACTTCTTTTATGGGGAAAAAAAAAATCAATTAATATGAATAGTTCAAAAAAAAAAAAAAATGGAATCTTCCCCAATGTTAAAGAGGCTGTTTGGGTATTAAAGTAAATAGGATAGCTTTTTTGGGGTAATTTAGTAATTTGATCAGCAATCTCACGCCAATATTGCCTAATTCTAGGGTCAAGCCTGAGATTAATACATGGGTTAATCTTCATAGCCAATTGGGTCGCACTTCATTTCGAGCCAGCTTGCAATGTCATTCTCCCTTATCAAACACAATTTTGAAGTATTTGGGCCACTTTAATTGGGTCTAAATTGGCTTAAATTTGCCTATCAAACACCCCCTAAGTTTATTCGTTTGATTTGCATTGATATTGTGTTGGCTTTTATTTATGACATGGTAGTATAAAAGATTTATTTGGAGGATTTGTCTTGTATCAAATGTTTTAATCTCTAGGTATTGGTTTGCTAATCGAATGTAATTATGTCTCCTAAAAATTTTTTAAAAATATAATTTATGGTACTTAATACACTTATATATATAATCTAATAATTGATCATAGAATGCTTGACATTTTAATGTGTGATGATTATTAGAGTGAATTAATATAAAACATCTCTTAAAAACAATACATGAAAGCATGCCACTATGCTTCGTGCAGAGTATAGATATCTGGATTTTCATATATATAGCATAGATGTTCAAATTTATTTATTTTTAATTACCATTTAAATGAATAAATTAATAGATATTTTGATCATTATTTAGAGATAATTGATTCTTTTTTATGGTTTATTCTATTGCTAAATGCTAGCATTATATAGCATCTGAATTGAAATATTAGAATTTTAATGGGAAAATTTATTCGAAAACATTGTCGATTATTTCCACTAATTAATTATTTTAGTTGAAGAAAATATGATTTTAGTCTTGAATTTGAAATTTATAATTAGTCAAATTTTGTTATATGAAAATAAACAAATTAATAAATTATGTTAAATAATTCAAATATATAATTTTATTAGTTAAAAAAATACTTTTATAGCTCAAAAACCATATATTTAATATGAAGTAAGAATTGTAAGCACTATCTTGAATAACATATAGAAAATCTTTCCCCTAATGGCTTAGACTTAATTATAACTTTTGACTTCCAAAGCTTTCCAACAAATGCCTAACTGACCGTATCGCCATCACCATAGGGCATAGGTTGGGTGGGCTACGTGACAAAGTTTAATTTTATAAGAAAATGTCTACATATAATTGGTATGTAAGAAATTTAAAAATGATTTATTATGATTGCTAAAAAATTGATAAATTTATTCATTACTAAAATATTTATTATGATTAATGGGAATATCAACATGATATTTGAAATAACAATGTTAATATATTAGTATTTTAATAGTAAATTAATTAGAGAATATCTACTTGTTTGGATTTTTTTTTCATTATTATTAAATAAAAAATACTTAATACATCATTTGAAGTTATTAATTTTGCTAAATAGTTAATTTTTAATGGCAACACTTTAACGGTATATAATAAATGTTAAAGAAAATAATTAATAATATACACATACATATATCTATATATTAGCGTATGAATTATGTAATGACTATATATAACATAATGACTTAATATTATTATTAATTTTCAAATTATAAGGTTTATTTTTGTAATTAAGTCAAACTTCTGGGGTGTTAAACGTAATTGTCCCTCATGTGTTGCCGTTGGTTATATCATGGATGGATCCATTTGACTTATCCTTGCTTGGACCCTTCTTCTTGGAGATAAATTAAATCAAGGACTTGATAGTAGCTGCCCCAATCCGGCATCCGAAGAAAACATACTTCCCACTTAGCTTTATCAATTAAAAATATATATATATATATATCTCATAAGCCGTAGCTTGGATTTTTGAGAATAAACGGATATGAAATAGTTTTTTCATTGAAAGCTCTTAGTCTCGGTAAAATATTTATCACTATCTTGTATTATTGTAAAAGAGAAAATACCCATCGTATGTGTAAAGTTCCAACACCCCTGTATTGATGCTAAATATATCGAACAGTTCAAAAAATATGCCCTGTGAGATAGTGATCTTTTTTTTTTTTTTGGATGACTTATTGTGTTCAAGTTGCTGCATAATTCATTAGAGAAATGTTTTGTTTTCTTTGTTAATCTAACTCTCCAAACAAAGTTGCATATTTATTATCTTATAAGCATATGTATTTGCGGGCAATAGAACTGTCTTTTGAGTGTTCCACTGTGGAAGATTTGAGGGTTTTAAAATAGTTCATAATTTGTTCTCTTTTCCACCCATTAGGATGAACTCTAGGACTATGCCTGACTGCAAATTCCATCATTATTGTTGGTGCAGGTGTGAAAATAATAATCATGTGCTTCTTCTCAAACTTCTGGACTAAGAAGTTTACGATAATATCAAGTTTCATCTCACATCGAAAAAGTTTTTCCTCTTGACTCACCCCTGGAGACCATGTAACATTCACATGCCTTGGTTTTCACAAGCTCCTCAACTTTGACAGCCCTACGTACAATTATATGTCACTTCTCAACTCCTCGACTAGAGACAATATCCCAACAGATGCATAATAGCAAGATAATATTTCAATGCAATTGAGAAGGAAAAGGGAAAGATCCAAGAAGGAAAAAGGAAAATGGAAAGATCTAAAAAAAGTTTCCAAGCATTTCTACATATAATTTATGCATATCTTTAGTAGCAATCTTAAACAAAGTCACCAATATTACATTCCTAGTGAGCAATTAGCTTATTATAAGTTTCTTTAAGTCAACTTTGCTACTACTTTGTACACTAGTAATTGAAAATTAAAGATATTTTTAATAGTTAGTTTTTTAATAAACTTTTATTAATGGTAATTAAGTCATTTATCTAAAGAGTTAATGGTTTAAGATAATCATTTGTACACGTGACAAGTTTTTAAAGGGTACAGGATATTAAACAAAAATCATGCTTATCGGACCTTAGCCAACCCATAGTAATCAAGACCTGCCCTGTTTTTAGCATTTGTCTGCTTTAGCATTATAAGATCACTTAAACACCATTTTCCTATATACAATATTAGTGATAAAGACATGCCCTGTTTTTAGCATTTGTCTACTTTAGTTACTCAACCTCAAATTATATATGTTAAAGATTCTACTTTTAAGCTCATACGTAACTAATTTATCAAAAAAAAAAAAAAAAAAAGCTCATACGTAACTAATCCACTTCGCCGGCCAATTTGAGTAATCTTTCTGCAGTAATCTCTTCATCCTTTTGTCCTCAAATGGCTAAAATGATTCTCAGCTTTTTTCCTTATAAGCTCCAACTTAATCTCTCAAAAATTGATAGAAAACATTGTTAAAATGAAGTCCCTCATAAGTTCATTCTTGTTTCTAACTATTTTCATGTCATTTCTTGTTCATACTCTCTCTAATCAATGTGTACATAAGCTACAATCTTGTTTGATTGATCATAGTGTTCATAACTTCTCTTTATATCCCATCTCTCAAAATGATCCGAGTGTTTTCTATGTCTTCCTCAACTTCTCCATCCAAAATCTTCGTTTTGCTAATCAAACGATCCCAAAACCGATAGCCATTATCATGCCCGAGAGCAAAGAAGAGCTAATAAATTCCATTCTTTGTTGTAGGAACGGATCATGGGAGATTAGGGTGAGATCCGGTGGGCATAGTTATGAGGGGTCATCTTATATAGCTGGTGATGGATCGCCGTTTGTTTTGATTGATATGATGAATTTGAATCGAGTTTCTGTGGATTTGGAAGAGGAAACGGCTTGGGTTGAAGGTGGTGCGACACTGGGCGAGACTTACTATTCGATTTCTGAGTCTAGCCAAGTGCATGGATTTTCGGCCGGTTCTTGCCCTACTGTGGGGATCGGAGGGCATATTTCTGGTGGCGGATTTGGGTTATTATCAAGAAAATATGGTCTTGCGGCAGATAATGTAGTGGATGCACTCCTTATCGATGCAAACGGCAGGTTACTGCAAAAGAATCTAATATTAGGACAAAATATTAAGTGATAACTTGAAAGTTGGCAGTAATAATATGTATTAAAGGATAACGACTGTTGTTATTATTTAAGTCACAGTACAGTTTAATAGTATCAAAATCTAGTGATTTAGATTACCACTTTTGACAGATGCTAATATATGTATGATGACAATCTAGTGACAAAAGAGATGATCATTAGATTGTGAGTATACATGCGTTACGTATGTTAAAATCATTACCATGAAAAAATAAATTTTTTTGTCACTGGCAAATGTTACGACGTGTATTGTCACTAATATCCCGTAGTTCTACTTGATGCATATGGCAGGCTACTAAACAGGGAAGCCATGGGATATGACGTGTTCTGGGCCATCCGTGGAGGCGGTGGAGGCGTTTGGGGGATCGTTTATGCGTGGAAAATCCGGCTGCTGACTGTACCTAAAACGGTGACAGGTTTCATCGTTTCAAGGCCCGGAACGAGGCGCCACGTGCTAGACCTCGTCCACAAATGGCAGCACATTGCGCCAAACTTAGAAGATGACTTCTATTTGTCTGCTTTTGTTGGTTATGGCTTGCCAGAAATGGGAAAAACCCTTGGAATTTCAGCTACCTTTAAAGGGTTCTACTTAGGCCCCAAAACAGAGGCTGTTTCAATCTTGAAAACGGTGATTCCAGAGTTAGATATTATGGAAAAAGATTGCCAAGAGATTTCTTGGATTGAGTCTATTTTATACTTCTCCGGGCTAACAAGTGGGACTTTTAATCCCATTTCAAGATTAAAAGATAGATTTTTGGAGGGCAAGAATTATTTCAAGGCAAAATCAGATTTTGTGAGGGAGCCCATTTCAAGAACAGGGATAGAAAATGTTTTAAAAATTCTTGAAAAAGAGCCAAAAGGGTATGTTATTTTAGACCCTTTTGGTGGAAAAATGGATAGAATAAGCTGTGAATCTATAGCTTTTCCTCATAGAAAAGGGAACATTTTTACAATTCAATATTTAGTTGAATGGAAAGAAGAAGAAAATGGGAAAAGCCAAGATTATATAGAGTGGATAAGAGGGTTTTATAATGCGATGGAACGGTACGTTTCGTCGGGTCCGAGGGCAGCTTATATAAACTATATGGATCATGATCTTGGAGTTATGAAGTTGATAAATGGTAGTGGATCAGTTGGTGATGCTGTGGAGATAGCTAGGGTGTGGGGGGAGAAGTATTTCTTGAAAAACTATGATAGATTGGTAAGAGTTAAGACATTTATTGATCCTTTGAATGTTTTTAGACATGAACAAGGGATTTTTCCTATGTGTAGTTCTTGTGGGAAAGCACAGATGTAAGGAAAGAAAAAGATCTTGTAACGGGAGTTGATAATGTAATTCATGAAGATTGGATGAATGATTTTGCTTGATCGTTTTGTGAAAATTAAGTACTTATATATTGTAAGTTGCGGAGATCTTTTAGTTTGGTGAATATTTTTGTATAGGGTGAAAGCAAATTTTGTGTTGTGAGTCGTGACCCGAGTTGGATATATATCAGTTCAATTCCATTGGATTTAAGGGATCTGACACTTCGTTCTAAATTAAAACACCTCGATGGTATGTATTACCATCAAATAAAGTATTTTCATAAATACTTCAATCACAATCATATCTAAAAGAGAATTCCAAAAAATGTTGCAATGCATTCATATCACTATTGGCTAACAAATATAATAGAAAGGATATTTTAGTCCTTGTCATTTAAATTTATTATCTAAAATTTTAGAATCCGTATCTTTTCATTCGAATCATGTACCACGTCCTACTTATGGTACTATGGTAATAATAACTTCACGCCGACGCCCTTTCATATATTGCTCTCAACCGCCTCAACTGCAAAAATACAAAGGCATGCATTGTACAATAAAAAACAACTTGAAGACACCCTTAAGCAATCCATAACCCCTGCTAACTTAAGTTTTAAAGGATTTTTGTCAGGATACATCGACCTAACATATACTTGATTTGAATTTAAAACCGATTTCATCAACCAACTTGATGGATTGACAAATCTTACATAACAAACAAGGGGATAAGAATGTATAGAACAAACTCGATTGTATCAATCTTCAATATCAAATAAGAGATGATAATTCATATATCTCACTTGATCAGAGTGGGCTCCGCTCGCATCGATTAGAAAGTGGAGCCTACATTGACTAGGGGAAAGAAAAGCTTGGTGAAAAATGAATCTATCCCATGAATGACCACTAATGATTGAACATTTATCACCCAAGAACTTTATTTTCAATTTTCACTTAGCAACGAAGGGACACTCAGATACTTTCTCAGCAATTGTCACAAAATTCAGATTCTTGGTTTTTATTCCTTCTTCCACCTATCTGCAAAGAATCACAACTGCTTAAGATGCGATTACTCCCATTAAGACATCTTTTCTGGAATAGTTACCTTAACACACCTGAAGTTTGATCTAATTATAGAAGTACCCTCATGTGATTTGTAAAATTACAATAACAGCCCTACCTTTAGTTTAGTTGATGAAAAATTTAAGCATACAACATGAATAACATCACAAGTACACCCCGCATGAGGGTCTATAATGTTTCAATTAGATTTTTTGGGAGTATAATATTGAATGTTTCACAAGCTCCATTAAATTTTCCATCAGCTGAACTAACGATATAGCGTTTAATGACGGTTTTTGAATGTTTTGGTAATTGTGTCAAACGCTTTGGATATTAAGGTAATTATCCCTCTTTTCCACTTGAGATGAAGTTCCTCTGTAAAGGACTGCATCTGATAAACTTGTTCTCAAACTTTGATGTATATATGTTATATGTATGTAGAGTAGGATTTGGGTGATGATCAGCGGAGGCATGGTCATGGTGTTGTGTGATCCTAGTATTAGAGTTGGTTGCACATGTAGAATGAAGTTTGTAAAAGTGTTTCATGTGTGAATAAGAGGAAGTACTGTTTTCGGCTTTGGAGATGGATTCTTTCTTGCATAATTCATACTAGCAAATGTGGCACGCTTAATATGTGTGCTTAAATTTTATTTTCAAAAATTAAAAAAAAAATTGTAATAATGATACATATTTCTCAATTATTGAATATTTTTACTTGAATTTATTATGTAAAATAATATAATTGAAAGATATATTTAGGGAAAACAAAATTTAAAAAAAGAGAAATCATAATTGAAGAAGAAAATGGAATAGCAAAACAACTACTAAAACAAGGGGACAAAAGTATTTTGTCAATATTCCTATAACTATCTCGTAATTAAATTTTAAAGTAATGTTATTTTTGTACATTCGTGATGACGGGCCAAAAAAAAAAACCTACCTTTGGCCCTTTTACTTTATATGTATTATAGATATGAGGATGATATGTGTGAGTAAAGATGAAAGTTAAGGTGATAAAATGAGTAATTAAGAATGATATGGTGGATCTTTGATTAAATGCAAGAAAATTTAGCGTTTTTCTCCTACCATAGAACTATATCACAGATATATGAGGTATACTAACATTTATTTTGTGATGCGTAATTTCATCATAAAATACAATAAGCTTATAGTAGCATCGAGATTGATAGTCTTGGTTGGAGGTTTGTGAGCTCCTCAAGGGTGAAAGAGAGAATAACTTATAACTTGTTTTCCAAACTTTTTTTATGTGTGACAAGTTATAGTAGTATATTATATCCACATTCAAGGGATTTGGAATGGTTTATTAATTGCTTCATCTGATGGGGTGGCAAAACCCTCACCATGAGCATCTGCTTAGTCTTTTGTATTTGACGATAGATTTTAGCATTGTTCATGGGAATAATAATAATGTGTTTCTTTTCTAGTACCTCAACTGGGAACTATAATACTGTCTTTTCTTGTCCCATATCGAAAAAGTCAAACATTTTATAAGTTGTTCTCTTTTCACTCTTTTAAGGTGCATTATGAAATTTAACCTTTTATATCTAGTGGCGAATTTTAATATCATTTTATATACTTACAATACTATGAAACCAAGTTGAATGCCATTGTATGAGTGTCCTTGTGCAAAAAGATGTCTATTTCAATTATCAAAACTGAAATCTTTTGTTCGATATGTATAGTACCGAAAAATAGAGAGATATTGCTTTTGGAATCTCAATTATTTGGGGAGAACATAAATTAAGAATAGTACCCTTCAATTATGCTTTTGTATATCAAATAATTTGTAGTTCTTATTGCATTCATTCATAGTCCTCCAAGAACATGTAAATGGATCCTGCAACAAGAAATCCATTCTAATATTTTGTTTTGAGGGATAAAAGAACCATGATTTCCTCTTTATTGAGTCCGTTGACGAGGACTATTATCCTTGATTTCTGGATAAAAGAATCCATCGCATGGATGAACCAATAATCATTGAACAATGAAAAAAATTCTGTCTGTTTATTTATTTATTTTATTTCACTGTAACAAAGGGACAATTGTGGGATAACCTGCAAGGGATAGCAACTAGGATATGTACATGTTACCAAGGTTCTTGATTTTTTCACTGATTTTGCACCTGGACAAAAGCATTTTGATATGTACCCAAAAGGAACTGCCACAACTTGGGAAGCAAAAAGCCAGGATTAGATTTTTTTATAATTTTCATATATTTGATTTGATGAAAATACCCTTAAGGATAAGTTGGTCCCATGTGAGTTTTATAGTTATCCCTAATATCTCTTAAGGATAAATTGGTCCCACATGAGTTTTATAGTTATCCCAAATATCCTATAAATAATATAAAAGTTTACATTTTATGTGTTTATTACAATATTTACTCTACAACTTCAACAATACACAAATGTAATCATAAAAAAGTTTTCATTGAAGCTAGCCAAGTGGTTAGGATTCTTTGTTCAAAAATGGTATTTCATTTCCTATTACATATCTTAAATACATGCAAGTGTACTAAATCTGTTTTTGTACAATATAGGGTTGTAGATACTATACACTTGACAATCATCTCTGCAATGGAAAAGAAGATAAAATGCAAATTGGAATAGAGGATGCAGAATGCTAGTGATCAAGCCATCCTGACCTAGGTCCAAGTTCAAACAATTTGGCTAATTGGCTCGATGTCCAAAAATCATTTGAATCACTGAGTATAAGAAATCCCAATTTTTCATCAGTATTTTTCATACATTTTAGACCACTTGAGATTGATCTTTTTATACAAAAGGGGCTCAACTTCATACACTCTCATCAAAATCTAAAGACAAATCAAAATCCTGCTGGCATGATATTCTTTGGGCCAAGCATTTTAATGGTCCTAAGTAGGATTACAGTACTTACATTGTACTTGGAAATAAAAGTGGTCATTTTGTATATAGAAAAGAAGAGTGCAAGGGCTGGTTTAATAGAACAAATATGTTCATTGAATTGTATGTAAATACTTGCCTATGCTCTTAGCCGATGTATGTACATTTTTCCCTCGAAAATCTTATATTTTCCTCGTCGGAGAAATTCCTAAAACCGGAATGTATTTTTTCTTTTCTTTTCCTTTTTTTTTTGCCAGATTAATTAGAGTTTTAGGTTGAAAATACTACAAAATAATTGAATTTTAGTAACAAAAAGAATTAATAGTCATGGTGGAATCGCGATGGAAGTAAAAGTCAATAATTAACAGTTGTGCATGGTGAAAACGATAGCTAATGACTCAAAATTAACACGGAGAAAATATCATTTATTGTTTTCTATAGATTATATGTCATGACAAACTTTCTGCAATGCCCACTAAAACTATATCATTGCTGTGGTGAAGGTATAACACTACCAAAAAAAAAATGGCAAAAGTGACAAAAAATTGAGTGATTATGTAAAAATTATCACTAATTCTATATAAATAGCGACAAAAAGTCACATTTTGTCACAAAAAAGATTTTTAACAAACTTAATAGTGACAACAAACAATGTGTTTCTATTATCACTATAAACAATTAGTGACATATATATAGTGGCTATCTCGTGACAATAAAAATATTGTCTCTAAATTATAGTGACAATTTTTTTTTGTTTTTTTGGTTACTAGATTGTTACTATACATGTGTCACTAATCGTCTATAGTGACAATCTGAAATACTACTTTTGATCACCAATGAGCTATATAGTGACAATATTTAAAATATTGTCATCAAAATCATATAATTAGTGACACAATTAAAGTCATTATCACTTAATACCTATAATTAATGACAATTTTTATATTGTCGCATATTTTTTTGTCACACATAACAGATTTTTTTTTGTAGTGTAATGATTGACTTTTTACCATTTTTATTTCCCATTAACAATTTAACACGAGATTTCCATAATAATTGCTCAAGTTCTTGGAGTGTATCACCCTTCAAAGTTTCTAACTTTATTAAAAAGGAATAATTACCTAACACCTCTTAAAATTGGGCATAATTACCGTAGTATCACCTAAAATCAATAATTGCCATTCAACTTCTTACTGTTTTTCAACTGACAAAAATTTTTACTGGAGTATGTGAATATATATTACGAGTAGTTAGGTAAGTTCTTTACATCTTCTAAAATTTGAGAAACCTAGTCCTGCCTAGAAATTTCCATTGCTTATCATATGCTGCCAAGATTTCTTGTTCAAGCAGCTACTCTTAAAGGCCTAATTATTGCATTAAAATATCAGTATAAGTTCTGATTCTCGTTTTAGATTAAGCAAAGAACCAACTAAAAAATTATTATATTATGTTCAAGAACCTTGCCAAATCCATTGATAATTAAGTGCATTAATCATACTTTAGCAATAATATATTAATAAATATGAACATGGTAATTTACGTGTTAAAAGGGTTTTAGGTACAATATTATGAGAGAGTTTATCTTCGTAGGGGAAGTAGAATGATATTTTTCAGTCAAGAAAGCAAGTCAAAGGTGAAAAAGGAAGTAAATTAAAATTGACTAAGATCTATTATTATGGTCAAGTTAATTATTAATATAAGATTTGTTTAATGATATTAATATAATTAATTATATTCAATTACGAAATACAAACAATTCAATTATTCATTGTATTTTTAATATGTATGAAATATGATTTGATTATCTAATTTATGCACATGCATCAAATGTGCAATTTATGTTGGTATTCATTATCAATTAGCACCGTATTTTTTATTTGAGAAAAAGTCATTGATTCGAAGATTAATTAGCTAACTTGTGTAATACCTTGTGCCTAGCTTGCATAGTATTTGTCAACAATTATATTGTTGTGTTTAATTCTATCTATATATGGATGTGGATTAAGGGGTGCAAATGAATCAAGTCAATTATGATTTGGGCTTGAACTAGCTCGATTCAAGTCAAATTGAGTTCGAGCTTTAAATCAAGTGGATGCTAAGTTAGCTATATGTAGAGGAACTAGCTTAACTTGAACTGAATCAGGTTCAAACTTTATATAAAGTTAATATTGAGCCAACTCTAAGTAATTAGGTAGCTTGACTCGAACTAAATCGAATTTGAATAGCTTTACATCAGAAGAGCTTTACTTCAAGCCGTTGTCAAGTCCACTCTATCTAAAGTTAAGGCTTTGTGGTCCCGTACATATATAAAAATAATTTACATTTTTAGTATATATGTGTTATATTATATTACAAAATACTACTAGATTATATTACTAATCTAAATTCATACAAGTAAAAATTATATTTATTTTTTATTAAATTAAAAATTAATTTAAGCTCAAGCTTGCCATTATAGGCATTAATAGGTCATTTGGAAATCCGAGTTTAACTAAGTCAAGTTCATGTTCAAAAGATTAGACTTGTTGAATTCATATTCGAGCTGCATATATGTATATATTGAAGTCAAACTCTATATTGAGATTTTTTTTATCTAAACTCACTCGACTGGACTCAACTATACCCTAGCAACAAACCTTCACAGCGTTATCTTCCCACCAAAATGAACTTTCCCTTACATGTATCTCCCCTTTACACTAGTAAATTAATTTATTCCAAGATAAATATTCCACTCCCTCTACGTGCTTTTCATGTGTTGGCAAAAAGTTGGATTGTAAGAGCTTTCCCAAGCCCTATATATATACGCATACATCAAGAACCTTAATTGCCACCAACATAGTCATTAACTCCTTACACAAACAACTATTTTTCTGATCTCTTTGTGTTGTTAATATTCTACAATATGGCACATCAACAAGACCATGATGAGATCGCCCAAGAGGATTTCTCTACGGTAGAAGAGTTTCTCTACCTAAAAAAAAAGAGCCCACCGCACGAAAATGATGTTGAAAAATCATATGCAAGATCGCGAGAAAATATTGTTCAAAAACCATATCGAAAGAACAGTATTACTACTGATTGCAATCAGGCTGCCAAGAGGTATGGAGGCATAGTGATTATGGATGGTCGAAGCAAAGATCGATTGAGAAACTATGCTGCTCCAGAGAAGATTACTATTGATTGTAATCAGGCTGCCAAGAAGTATGGAGGCATCGTGATTCCGGATAGCCATCGTACTGAGCCTGCCAAGAGGCATGGACGCATAGTGCTTAATGGAGCCATATTGATGACTAATAATGATCGTCAAGGAAAACATGACGCTAAGTAAGGTTTTACAACCTAAAGAGCTGCTTTTTAAGACTCAAGAAACAAGAACGAAGTAATTTCAGACAGCTACAGTCTATGTAGAACTATGTTTTGCTTGTACTCCGATGGTTTTTATGTATAAGACCTATATTGTAACTCTTTTGTGTGGATAAATAATGGAAGTTAGTTAAGGTTTTGTTACGAGGATCTT
>JACFYI010001813.1:261327-291763 GCA_014898755.1 Handroanthus guayacan
CCTAATCTTGATGGGAGGAGGCACCATCGATGGACGAGGAAATGGTTTGTTATATTGACGAATCCGACTATATCCTTCTGCCTGCTGTAAGTCCGTACTGACTAAAAAATAAAATATTAGTAATAAAAAATTAAGTGAAAGCATGAAATTTGTAACTGATAATATATATTGAGTGATGACGGCTTTTATTTTATCACCATTGATATTATAAGTGACATTAACTTTAATTTTGACGCAATATTTCTTAATAGGAACTAGAACTAGTCTTGTATTACTATTAAATTTGTCAAAATCATTATTGTGACAAAATAGAAGCCTTGTCACCTATTATATGCAATTAATGAGAAATTTTATATATTACTTAATATATTGTCATTGATTTCCCTTAACACTATACGTTACACTTCTTGCCATGGAGATGATCAAATGATGTTATAGTGTTTCTTTTGTGCAGAGTGTATACATGATGAATGTGAGTAATGCAAAAGTGAAGTCTATTACTCTGATTAATAGCATGGGATTCCATATGCATGTCACGAATAGTTATATGATAAAAGCATATAGTCTCACGATCATCGCAGCAGAAGACAGCCCGAATACGGATGGAATCCATATAAGCAAATCTAATACGGTGAAAGTCTCAAGGAGTGTTATAAAAACGGGTGATGATTGTGTCTCTGTAGGTCAAGGATCGACTAATGTTACCATCAATAAGATCACCTGTGGCCCTGGGCATGGCATTATAAGGTAAACTCTATGCTTAATAATTGCTTATTTGAAATATTTTATAAGTTTCTACATTTGTTAAGATATTTTTGGAGCTTATAATATATTAGATTTTATTTTAAAAATAAATCGTTAGAGTGTTTGGAGAAAATGAGATTTTGAAGCGTTAGTATTGAAAATTTTATAATAAGTTACCATTATTTTAAATAGCTTATAAAATAGTAAGATCTTGTAGCGTCTTCATTTATTATTAAAAAAAAAGGGATAATTACATTAAGCAACCCACACTATGGATGCTTTTACACTTTGCAACCTAAAAAAAAAAAAAAAAAATTGTCAATCACCACCTGAACCCTGCGAAATTTTCCACGTTGCAACCAGGTGCATTTTCTGGTGGAATATTCCATCAGAATCATCTCACACGCTACACACGTGTGAATAGCAATGCGAAATTGGCAATGAAAAGTTTCATTTCACCACCTGAACTTTGCGAAATTTTGCACATCGCAACCTAATAGCATATTCCGGTCGAATATTCCACCGGAAAATGCACTTAGGTTGCAATGTGCAAAATTTTACAAAGTTCAGATAGTGATCGGCAACATTTTTTTATTTAGATTGCAAAGTGTAAAAACGCCCGAAGTGTGGGTTGCTTAATGTAATTATCCCAAAAAAAAATTACCAGAGATTTTAAAAATTGTTAAACATCCTATAAAATATTTTGAAAAGCTCATAAGCTCGCTCAAATGTTCTGTTAATCTCATTTCTTGATGTCGTTCAGCGTTGGAAGTCTTGGAAAGGAGCCAAAGGAACTAGACGTAAAGGGGCTTATTGTAAAGAATTGCACCTTGAAAGGAACAACAAATGGAATTCGGATCAAGACTTATGCAGCATCGGATCCAAGCAGGGCTGCAGGAATGCTATTTCAGGACATCATCATGGACAACGTGCTCAATCCCATAATCATAGACCAAAACTGCGGCATTGAATCAAGCATAGTATGTTTCTTCTAACCAATCATCTCAATTAAAAGTATCAATATTCTTGATTTTTCTTTAACTTTTTTCCTTCGACGATATTTGCAGCCATCCCTTGTGAAGATCAGTGATATCGTTTATAACAACATAAAGGGAACGACATTATCACCAGTTGCTGTCAATCTTATGTGTAGCTCGCTCGTTCCATGTCAAAACGTTCACTTTCATAACATCGATTTGCAATTCGTAGGCAACGCGAAACCTACAGCCATATGTGATAATGCTAAAGTAGGATATAGTGGTGTACAAATTCCACCACCTTGTTAGTTACGATTTAGCTTAAAATATAAAGATGGTTGCAAAATGGAGATTAGAAAAGAGAGGTTTTAGGTTATTATAGTTATTTTTGCTAGCATTTTTGTAGTGAAGAAGACTAATAATGGTCTTGATCAGGCGATGTGTTATATGTATAGCATTTGTATATAACTTGTTTTAGATTTTCTTTTCTTTCTTTTTTTTTTTTTTTTTTTTTCCTATTTCCTAAGTATTTATGTGAAGAAGCTTGGGTAATGGGATGTAAGAAGTAAAGGGGGTGGCATTGGATTAATGTTTGCAAGTCCATTGTTGAAATTTTATAGCCTTTTGTGTTATATTTTTCTTTTTCCTTTCTAAAAAGAATCATTACTAGTTTCTAACTACCTCGATTCTATTCAAACTTAGGATTTATTGGTTAAAAAATATGGTATCTTATTGATAATTATAAAAAATTCAACTTTAAATTTGATTGAAAATATTACATAAAATAGAAATTTTGATCCACTTATTATATGAGTAATATGTTAGATTAGATTCCAAAAAAGAAATAACGTAAAAATAATAAATAACTTTGAGAGAATTGCATATACCCCTTTGTATTATTTCAAAATAGCATAAAGACCCCTGTGAAATTTTAAATAGCATTTTATCCCCCCCCCCGGTGTTTTTACAATTGTTGCATACGTGCCGCACATCCATTCACGTAGTGTGTAAATGTGTAAAATCCCAAAAATGACCCTGTAAATATCAAAATGAAAGACTAAAAGTAAAAAATGTCACTTTCTCCTTTCTCCTCCTTCCGATTTGAAACTGTGAGCCCTAACCATGAAAAAATTTCACCTTTCCTCCTTCGAAAATCAGTTCTTATGAGCGAAATTGAGATGAAATTTACCTTAGTTAGGTTTTCTCCCCAGTTTTACCGATTACTATAGTTCTCTGGTTCTAAAATTGTGAAGAAGGTTACGATTGAAACGCTCACCATTGCTACAATTTTCTCAAGCAAAGTCGATGGTAAGAGAATGAAAATGGCGTGTAATGGTGTTCTCAAAGTCTTCTAGCCATTTTAGAAGACCTAGGGATATTTTCGTCATTTTTCAGGCATATTTGGAGTCACACTCTCAATTCTCCCGTATTTATTCCATGCACGCACATTGCCTTTTAAATACAACAATTGTAAAAACAGATGGGAGTAAAATGCTATTTAAAATTTCACATGAGTCTTTGTATTATTTTCAAATAACACAAGGAAGTAACTTGCAATTCTCTCAGATAACTTTAGTTAGAAAGGAAAAAGATAATTCCAAGACCCATTTAGGTCGTAATCTAGTCATTAAGTTGAATTTGGAAAATTTTTCAAATTTGGACTCCCATTTTTTGAACTCAATAAAAACTTGAGCTTGAATTTGTTCAATTCAATTAAGCCCGACTTTTCGATTGAGTTATGAAAACCACTGTGTACTTAGTTTTTCGAACTTCAGCTCGAAAACTTTACTTTAATAAAAAATATTATTCAAATTATATACGAATTGGTGACAAGCTTCAAGCCGTAAGCTTTATCCAAATAATTAAACATGCTAAAATTCGACTAAGCTCATGATTGTTTAATGAATTATTAATTCATTAAAAAAAAAAAAAAAGGCTCAAGATTGTTCGAGACTCGAATTGAATAAGCACGAATTGTGCTAGTTCAAGCTCGGCTCGTGATTTGGATCAGCTCATTTGCACGCGGTAAAAATGTGAACTTGCAGCAGTGCGGGGGGTCAAAATCGTAATTTAAGTCCTATCACCACACTTCAAAAATATGTTCCCCCTTCCACACACACTACACAAATATATTGCTCGACTGCCTCTTTCCACTGATCACCAATGGCGGCGTCGCTCTTCGCCACCCGGCGCACGTTAGCCTCTCTGCTGTCGCGCCGCTCCCGTCTCACAGTGCCTCTCCTCCTCAACCATCATGACCACCAACGACAACCCGGACTGGAGCGGTTCATAGTTCAAACCAGGTTGAGGACATCAGGCTCGGGTTATTCCCCCTTAAACGACCCGTCTCCGAACTGGAGCAACCGCCCGCCGAAGGAGACGATTCTCCTCGACGGCTGCGATTATGAGCACTGGCTTATAGTGATGGAATTCAATTCGGACCCTAAGCCCACTGAAGAAGAGATGATTAATACCTATGTTAAAACCCTAGCTTCCGTTGTTGGAAGGTAAAAAATAACTAATTCTGCTTCTGATTTTTATGTAGAAGTAAATTCTTTTGTCCTTAACATTGCAGTGATTCTAAAGAGATTTTTGTTTATCAGGTTTAATTTTTCTCCTTAAATATAGATACTTTTTCTCCTTTTCTTTTCCAATTCAGTTAGTGATTTGATTTTTGGTACTTGGTCTTTTGCTTGCTCGAATGGGTAGTATTGGTTTTACCACTGCCATTGCTGTAGATTGTTGCAGAAGTAGGAGTTTTGGTTGGATGGCTGGGAGTGGATTGTAGAGGATGGAGAGTAGGTGAAACCGAGCAAAGTTGGGCTCGAAATTTATATATTAGGTTCAAACTCAACGAGCATAATCTTTTAAGCTTGAAAATTCGAGCTTAGCTGGCTCGACTGAAAGCCAGATGTCAAATTAACTCTTAATTACTACAAGTTCAAGCCTTTTGTTTGGATTTTGTTAGTCTGAAACTTGTGTATAGTTAAGAGGACAATCCTTTTATTAAGGAGATTAATGCATGTTTTCTTGTTGCTGGATATGCAGTGAAGAGGAAGCAAAGAAAAAGATATATTCTGTTTGTACAACAACATATACTGGGTTTGGAGCTTTGATCTCGGAAGAGTTATCATACAAAGTCAAAGGTATGACAGATCTGTGAATTCTGACTTTATCATCCATGTGCTGTTCATGCTTCATTTTGGAAATGTTCGTGGAAATATCTGGCTTGTCTAATCTTATTCTGATCAGGGCTTTGATTTCCAGTATTTCGATTGAATTTGGTGTTATATTTTTCTTTCTAAACTTTTACGTCTTGCAAATTTATTTCCACAATACGTTATACAGCTTTGATATGATCGTTCTGAGATGTAGCGCAGTTGAGGTTTAATGCCTATTTGTTTGCCTTTAATATTGTACTTTCCATGATATCCTTCATCTATGTGGTCAGCCATTATGCTGAATTATGTATACACGTTAAAATCCCAGCTTGTTTCTTGGGAAGATATCATTGAGATTTCAGCATCTACCTATTATATCCTACACTTGTTTGTCTTGAGTTTGACCCGATAAATTGTGTACTGTTTATTGCGACAGGCCTACCTGGTGTTCTCTGGGTTTTGCCTGACTCATATCTTGATGTTCCCAATAAGGACTATGGAGGTCAGTGAACTTATACAAGAGTATCCCTTGAGAGAGTGTTTAGCATTGCTTCTACTTTGAAATAAAATAATTTCATTATAAAGGTTAAGAATTTAGTAGTAAAAGTTGAAAACTAGAACAAGTTGATAATGGGTGTTTGCAATAACTAAAAGTTAAAAAACTGGTGGTAAAGGCATTGTCAAACACCTTCAGCATCCTTCTGTAACCCCCTGTGACTTTCTTTACCTGATATCTCTTAAACGTTCTATGAAATGAATCGTAGGTGATCTCTTCGTCGATGGAAAAGTCATTCATAGGCCACAATATAGGTTCACCGACAGACAAAACACGAGAAGCAGGCCACGCCCACGATACGATAGGCGTCGTGAGACAATGCCAGTACAAAGGAGGGAGCCAACAGCAGCGGGGGATCAGAATGTGGCTCAGGGTGTTGGGGGAGGCTACAACCCTCCAAATGCAAATAAATCATGAAGGCATGTTTATTTTCTTATTAAGACTTAGAGAACTTTATATCCAATCCCAATCATTGGTGGTTCTATCTTCTTTGTGATCACTTGTGCACAGTCTCACCTGTCTGTATTTGCTTTGCAAATCCATCATATTGGGGAGCTAAATGCAAATGTCCCTGTTTCCTTTTGCCTACATGAGCCACCTTTCCCCTCTTCGAAAGTAGGACGTGCGGGCCCTTATTCTTTGGTACAATAAAAATAGGGATAATATTAATTAGTACAATCTTGAGGATCTGATTAATTACAGAAACATTCTTTGTAGTTTTAAAATTACCACAATACCTCTTTCGTTAGTTAATTTGCCAAAAATCTTAATAGAACTTGCATGATACTATAATTAAAACTTCTGAAAGTTTAATATATTGACTAAGGGTTTGTTTCTAATATTTAATGGATCAATCAAGCGTTTTTACATATTAGATTAACGGCGAGAAGTATCTTTGCAATTTTTGATATTTCATGAAATTTACCTCGGGAATTATTGAGGTAATTATTATTAGTCATTTTCAGTGTTTTTTCAGCTGCCGGCTGTAGTGAAGTTTTCTTCTTCTTCTTCTTCTTCTTCTTCTTGTTTTTTCGTCTTTTTTTTTTTTTTTTTGTTTTTCTTTTTTGGTGGAACGAAAGCTGTAGCAAGTTGATGGGCCAAGATTCTAGCCAACAATTTCCTTACATTTTTCTTGACACGATTGAATGGTTAAGATAATAATGATATATCATGTACTTGAATCAACTAACGGAAAAGCGAATCGAAACATGTCACTGAAAAACTCTTCTGAAGAAGTAAAATAAAATCAAAGAGTCATGTTTATATGATTGTTGTTAAATGATTGACCATCAACTCTTGTATTGTTTTTGGTATTATTTAGTGATTGATATTATTTTGAAATAAAAGATGACGGCATATCATTTTCACGAAAATTATTTCGTGATACAATTTAATACATCTAATTTTTACATTTAACACATCAGATTAATAATATTCGAAAATCAATAACTAATAAAAAAAAGTCTTCTAATGCAGAAATTAATTAAAAAGGTTATTATACAGTAAGAAAAATTAACAAAGCTACTATATAATAGAAAAAAAATTCAAATGGAATCAGATCAGCTCTCTATCAATTAGGTAAGTAATCATCAAAGGAATCATTGATTTGCTTTCATGATAATAGCAAACAAATGAATACGACACTAACAAACAAGTTCCATCGGATTTGAGATTTGAGTTTAGAAAATTGTCATGTTATCTTAAAAATACAAGTTACTTATTAAAAAAAAAAAAGGAAAAGAAAATAAAAGAAAGGAAAAGATATCTTAAAATTAAAATTATAGGCATAATTTACCACAATTAGTGCAAATTAGATGAATATCTCACATCCTCAAAAATCTCAAATTATTTTACTTTCAAATCTCTATTAGATAATACTTAATTTTTTAAAATAAGAATTTTATTATTCAAAAAAAAAAGTATATGATATATACAACACTACAAAATAACTTTAAAATTACAAATAATAAGAAACATATATTTTTCTACATAAAACATAATATTTCATGTTAAAAAAAAAAAAAAAAAGAAAAAGAATCACGTTCATATATGAAATTACGGAGCATGAATCAACCTTAATTATTATCGTATTAATACAACACCAAGAACAACTTCAACATATTTAACGCATAATACGCGTAACATAATTTTCAACCTTTGTATGAATTACTCAAGAACAATTTTCAAACTCAATAATTTTAAAAAAAGTCTAACTTAGTATTGCGTCTAATGCAATTCTAATTATTAATTAATTAATAAATAAGTATTTGAAAGAATCAAAGGCAAATCTCAAATTACATTTGTATTCTGTCTCAGTCTCTTCTTCTCTTTTCCTATCTGGAAGAGTCCATCAGAAATTTAGATCTCAATATGCTTATTTTGTAATTTTGATTTTTGATTTCTGTATTATGTATGGATATGGCGTCGACAGAGCAATTGATGGGCGGCGCCGGTCCGAAGTACGTGAAGATGCAGACTGAGGCGGCGTCGCCATCGGAGTTGCCGTCGATGACGTCGTCGTTTTTCTCGTTCCATCAGCAGAATTTTCCGAATGGAGAATCAGCTCGGATTTTTGATGAGCTGCCGAAAGCTAATATTATTCAAGTTTCGCGGCCGGATGCCGGTGATATTAGTCCCATGCAGCTTACTTACACGATTGAATTCCAATACAAAGAGGTAGGCTGTCGTTTGGAAATTGTGGTAATTTTGAATTCTGCTGATGTATTCATTGATTTGATTTTTTTGAGCTTTTCATGTGGCTGGAATTTTAGCTTTTTAGGACGATTTGAAGGGAATTGGTTGAATAATTTAATTTTTGCGGACACGGTAAGTAGCTGGTAGTTAAGTGCAGATTCAATTCCTTCATGTAGTTTCTCATGAGAACTTTCTATGATTCTTTTGGTAAAGGTATAGGTTTTATAGGAAGATTTAAGCGAATTAGTATGTTTGATATGTTAAATTCCGGTAGTTTATGGAGTTGAGTTAAAAAGGAAGAAAAGGGTCTTCTTTTTTGGTTTCGTTGGTTAGAGTTAACTCTGAATTTCTTAGCATAGTTTCTCATGACGTTTTTGTGGTTCTTTTGATAAGCTGTGGGATCTATAGGAAGATTTAAGGGCATTAGTATGTTTGAGATGTCAAATTTTGGGATTTATGGAGTTCAGTTTGGTTAAAAAGAAAATATACATATATATATATATATTTGGTTTCTTTTGCTACGTGGTTGGATTGGATTTTGTATAACTGTACCCTTTATCTTGAATCTGCTATGGTAATTAAAAATGAGATATTGAATGAGTAGAAGTTCCTTCATTGTGGATGCTCGCAACTGTTATCCATTAGCACTCCATTTGGAGCCATGATTTAGTAGAGGAAAGTGGAATGGCAAAGTAAATTTAATAAAAACTAGATCTTCACTCCTTTGCTTCCAGACAAATGAAGCATCAATTTCAAGCCTCTTGGCTATAGTTGAGTATTGAGAACTTTCTCGATGTAGATGAGTACTCGACTACTCGTAAAAGTCAAAAGAAATAGAATAATAACTCGTAAAAGTAGAAACATTTCTTTCTTGTTTCCAACAAGTTCTCCTTAGTGTTCTCTTCGCCAAAATTCAAGGTTGAAACATAGTGTAAAAGTTTATGGTTATTGCTTTGGTTGCGTTCATTAATGAATAAGAAGTACGGGAAGTGCTATGATCGTAAACATATGAGAGAAAATCACTTCTTATACTTTAGGCCAGTCTTTAGCATTAAAGGCTGTGAGTTTATTGAATAGGCTAATCGAGTTGAATTCTGGATTCAGACTTGATGCAAGTAATTATAATGTTTAGCTTTTCTGTCAACCATTCGTTTCTGTCAAGGGAGATTCCCGTGTTGCTTGTGGAGCTCTAGTGAAGAAAAATGAAGTTTTAAAAGTTCAAATTTTGTCCCTTTTTTGGTGCTTGTAATTTTATTGTGCTGTAATTAGCCTACCTGTAAAAATTCTGAGAGTTCCTGCAAACTTGGATGAGACTCGTGCTTTTTTTTAATTTTTTATTTTTCTATCAACGTTAAGGATCAGCTTTCATTGTCTGGAGTGTTGATTGTTGCTTGTTGCTTGATTTTCTCTTAGTTCAAGTGGCAGTTAGTGAAGAAAGCTTCTCAAGTTTTTTATTTACACTTTGCTCTGAAGAAGCGAAAATTTATTGAGGAGATTCATGAAAAGCAAGAACAGGTATTTTTATCTGCACCATTTATATTATTTTATACTTCCTGTCATTTGTTTTTGTGTTACATTTGCCATCCTGGTGGAGTAGTGAATGTATTAAGTTTCACCATATGATGTATATGTAATTTGTAGTTCCTCAGACTTCTGTCCTCCTTCTCGGAACAAAGATGAGTGCCTGATTGACTACCGATTTATTTGCGTTTTGTGTTTTAAGTGCTTATCGATTAACTTACTCTGACTCCAATTTTTCGAAGGTTAAAGAATGGCTTCAGAATTTAGGGATGGGAGACCATGCAACAGTTATGCAAGATGATGAAGAGCCTGATGATGATGTCGTGCCCTCTCGCAATGATGAGAGTGCTAGAAACAGGTGCTTCTTAGTCAAGTGTGACTTGTTTAGACTTCGAAAGGACTGAAATACATCGATTGCTGTTGTGATAGTTATATATCTTACAGGTGGTTTTTTGTTCAGAGATGTTCCATCTATTGCTGCTCTTCCAATTATTCGCCCGGCACTTGGAAGGCAGCATTCAATGTCGGACCGAGCAAAAGGAGCGATGCAGGGATACTTGAATCACTTTCTCGGCAATATAGATATTGTGAATTCCCGGGAAGTAAGGCTCATTATCCTATAGTTATATTTTTATTCAGAAGGTCTATGAAGTGATATGAACATTTGGTTTTGATGAGATATCTCATGTCATTTAGGCCGGGGACTTTGGCTTCGGGGTGAAGGAAATGCTTATATTTGCATAATTATGGCCAAAAAACTGTTTCTCTGTTCTTTTTGGCAGCGAAGGGCAGTTGGCTGCTCCATGAGGCATAAAGCCAGTAACCCACATAATGTGCAAAATTTATACATGGGGCTTTGACTGTATGTGTCGCAGGCAGCATGTTATTAATCATGTAATCACGTGACTGGCTGTTATTTTTCTAATGATTTTATCATGATTGTCTTGAACTGATATTTATACCTAAACAACTTTACTTAACTCATCAATCCCAATACTACTATGTGAATTATTTTCCCCAAACTAGATCGGCTGTTCTCTAGGTGTTCCTTCCTTACTTTGTGGCAAAATTCTGGACATTGTAGGTGTGCAGGTTTTTGGAAGTTTCCAAGTTATCTTTCTCGCCGGAGTATGGTCCTAAGCTAAAGGAAGATTACATTATGGTGAAGCATTTACCAAAAATTTCGGACAATGCCGATGATAGAAAATGTTGTTTATGTCAATGGCTCTGTTGTTGCAGAGATAATTGGCAAAAGGTCGGTCTTTCTAACTGATTAGCTCTATAATATTGACCCTATGCAGGCAAGAACTTTATTTTTCTTGTCACAAAAGTTCTGTTTATTGTCCCACGAATATGTAAAAAGAAATGAACTCCTTTTTTACAGGCATGGGCATAATTGATTGTATTCTTCTATTTGAACTAGTGCAGCTGTGGCCTTTTCAACCTGGCAACAATTTCAAATTTGATATGATTATGATTAATTGCCATTATAAGTGGAGCATCATTTGATTAACAATAGCATCCTGTTCTAAATGAAGTTTGTTCGGCCACTTTCTAAGGGATAGTTTTATTATTTGTTGGGGATTAACTCCTAAGATTTTGTGTATGTAGTGTGTCCTATATCCTTATTTATGTACTTTGTGACATATAATGGACAATATCCTTAGAGTTCATACTTTATGAAGGTTGGTCTCATTTTTGCATTTAAGCATCAAATATAGCACTCTGGACCTTCTTCTTTGTTTAGATGTTGGCTCTTCTTTGGATTTTCAATAAAGTCAATTGAGCTTGGCTATCCTTGAACTTTGATTTTCTTTTTTCATATAGGATGACATTTTTGTACAAGCAGGTGCCACAATGTTAATATCCAATTTCTAGTTGTGCTGCAGATTCGTGTTGTCATGTAATCCTACAGCTCAAATCATCCTGTAGGCATTAGCCAATGAACTTTGGATGATATTGAAGTTTAAACCCATGGAGGTTCATGAAATGTCGTAAAAATATGGCTCATTAAAAATCTTAACTTGAACTCCAGAAACTAACCTCTCATGTTGCCAATGACTTTTTAGAATGCTTTCCGCATGTAGGCCAGTCCGCATGTACTCAAATTGATCAGCAATCACTATGGAAACGTAATGAATCGTTTTTGCATTAGATTATTACAAAAAGCTTGATAAACTCATACACTTCTACTGGTGTACAACCTTGTCTTTCCATTTTTTTGCCCCTCTTCTTTCCTGTTGTGTTTTCAGCTATTCATTACTCTGATCTCATTTCTCATGCTTCAGTTAATTGACAATAGCTATATAATATAGATTCCGGTAATCTGCAGGTCTGGGCTGTACTAAAACCTGGATTCTTGGCCTTCCTTAAGGATCCTTTGGATCCCAAGCCTTTGGACATTGTTGTTTTTGATGTTTTACCAGCCTCAGATGGAAATGGAGAGGGCCGAGTATCCTTGGCAAAAGAAGTTTATGATCACAATCCCTTGCGTCATTATTTCAGGGTAAGTCACGAATAAATCTTTCAGATTATTGAAGCATTCTCTATTTCAGTGCTCCTGTCGGTTGTAGTCTGATACCTTTCTTAACTTTGAACCCAACATTCACTGGGCTTGACAAGGCATGCTGCTTTAACTGAACTCTAGTATTTGGAATCATTGTTGGTTGAGCTGTTAGCCTATCCATCATTAAGTACTAATTCCAAGAAAAGTAGTTATATATTCATTTCTGTGATTGCAAAGAGAAATTGTTAGGAAATAATTCGGTGTGATTCTGTAGTGCATGTACACAGATTCACTTTTCACTACAAGAGAGCAAAATGTGCTAGGTTTATAGCTAACAATACTGAATTGGCTTGCCACTTCCTTAACTGTAGTCTGGGCTTCTTTCCACGACTCTTGGTTGTGCTGAAGCTCCAATTTGTTGTGCATTCACCCTAAGTTTGTGAGTTTACTTCTAACATTCTCCTTGTGATTTACTCGTGTTTTTTTGTTGAGAAGTTTGAGTCTGAAGGATCCTGCAGAACCAAATAGGTTACTTGATTATCAAATTTAAGGGTCCAAATTTCTAGCTGTGTATTTCATGAGTAAACTAAATTCATTTCTATTTGCTTTGGTAGTCAAAATCCTTATCTTTCAGGAGTTTATGAATTCTATTTTAGGTGACTTGTGGCACTAGGAGCATAAAGCTTAGAGCTAAAAGCAATGCCAAAGTAAAAGATTGGGTTGCCGCAATTAATGATGCTGGTCTTCGACCACCTGAAGGTTGGTGTCACCCCCATCGCTTTGGCTCTTTTGCACCTCCTCGGGGTCTGACTGAAGATGGTAGTCAAGCTCAGTGGTTTGTGGATGGTTGTGCTGCATTTGAAGCTATTGCTTTGGCCATTGAGGAAGCAAAATCAGAGGTCTGTTACCCTAACCTTCAGTTTGTTGTGTTTGTTGTCATAAACTGTTGATTATTTTATGTTATGGAGGCAAATTACAAGATGTTCGATGCAGATATTCATATGTGGGTGGTGGCTGTGCCCAGAACTATACCTGCGGCGTCCATTTCATGCTCATCCGTTCTCTCGGCTTGATTCTTTACTGGAATCAAAAGCCAAGCAAGGTGTTCAGGTAGTTGGATTTATGTAAATAATCTTATAAATATCCTTTGGAATACATCATCTGAATGGCTAGGTGACATTTTTCGTTTCTGATCACTTGAATGCCTGGTGGTTTTGGATTTATCTTATTTATCTAGGTATACATTCTTTTATACAAAGAGGTTGCTTGGGCACTCAAAATCAACAGTGACTATAGCAAGAGAAGGCTTCTAGGCATTCATGAGAATATCAGAGTACTCCGATATCCTGACCATTTTTCTAGCGGTGTCTATCTATGGTATGTTTTTCATCACAACTGAGAAATTTCTTCAGATTTCTTTTGCTTCTGCTCTAATAGCTTTTGTGATTCTTTTTTTTTTTAAATGAATATAGCTTTTGTGATTCAAACTGATCTTTGTAGATACTTATATTGCATATTCTTGTGTGTAGGTCCCACCATGAAAAAATTGTGATTGTGGATCACCAGATATGTTTTATTGGAGGACTTGATCTGTGCTTCGGCCGTTATGACTCTGGTGAGCATAAAGTGGGTGATCATCCTTCTCAAATATGGCCTGGCAAGGATTATTACAATCCAAGGTATGTTTTTGAAGACAGGTACATTAAAATTTAATTAGTTGTACTTCTATGTGACATTGAGTGGGTTTGATCTAAGTATCAAACTCAAATGATCTCTCTAGGAAAACAAAAAGCTCCAGTAGTTGACACTTATTAAGCTTCTCATCAGTTTAATTTTTGGGGTTGTGTTTTGTTCTAATCTTACTGATATTGGTAACAATATTTAGACATTGAAATTCAATTAAATTTTGCTGTTGCAATCATGGGGAATCAGCACTAAAAGTTGGTACAAATTCCATTAACATATTCAGGGAATCTGTAACATGTTATTGTTGTCTTGTACTACCACAACCGTCTTGTGCTCTTTCCATTGAAATGGAGCTAGGAGTTTGCTTCTTTGCCATCTGTGTGTGTGTGTCCTTTTTTTTTTTTTTTGGGGAATAGAAATTGAATTTCTTCACTTTGCACCAATGCAAAATGCTTGACTTAATCTCAGGGAGTCCGAGCCAAATTCATGGGAGGACACAATGAAGGATGAAATAGATCGATTGAAATATCCGCGCATGCCTTGGCATGATGTCCACTGCGCTCTTTGGGGGCCTCCTTGCCGTGATGTAGCCCGACATTTTGTACAGCGGTGGAACTATGCAAAGGTTGGATCTTTTCCTTGTTGAAAGTCATGAAAATTTTTTGCTATAGGAATTTGTTGTGATCTACTTTTCTCTTATGATCTGCCAGAGAAATAAGGCTCCAAATGAACAAGCAATTCCACTGCTCTTGCCTCAACACCACATGGTTATTCCTCATTACCTGGGAAAAAGTAAAGAGATAGAGTTTGGTGACAAGAATGATTACGCCAATCATGGAGATATCGAACGAAATGACTCATTTTCCTCCCCATCATCATTTCAAGATGTCCCCTTGCTTATGCCTCAAGAGGCTGATGGGTCCGATGCTGTAAAGATAGAACCAAAATTAAATGGGTTTGACACACTGCATGATCTTAATGGTCAGCCAAGCAGATCCAGCAGGGGTCCATTCTTTTTCCGTAAATGCAAAGTTGAACCATTAATCCCAGATATGCCAATGAGGGGTTTTGTGGATGATCTTGATACCACAGATCTCCAGAGTGAGTTTTCTTCCCATGTGATGCAGCGTGGCACAGAAGTTTCAGAAAAGGAATGGTGGGAAACACAGGAACGAGGCGATCAGGTTGTATCTGCCAATGAAATTGGGCAGGTCGGTCCTCGTGTTTCATGTCGCTGCCAGGTGAGTTTCATTTTGTCCAAGCCTTCAGAATTTTTGTGGGACAATCTTCCATCCTCCAAGTCTCTGACATGCAGTTTGTCCTTCTTATATCCACAGATGTAGTTAGTTAGGTGGTACCCATTTAATTTAAGGCTTAACTCATGCTATTTAGAAAAGGCACATTCTCTCACCTGCTAGTTGAATTTAAAGTACATGTGATATTGGCAAATTCTGGAGATTTTCATGCTAGTAGCTCTTATCATATTACAGTTATTTTTTTTAAGAGGCACTACCAAGATTGTTATGGGTTTTTGTCTGGTGCTTACTATTTAGTTGCTAAGCAAAGGTGCTCTGATGAACAATGTGATTTTTTGCAATATTTTGTCCTCTCTTACTATAGTCATGAATGTCCTGTGATTCCCAGATTATACGGAGTGTCAGCCAGTGGTCAGCTGGTACAAGCCAGATTGAAGAGAGTATTCACAATGCTTACTGTTCAATTATTGACAGAGCAGAACATTATGTCTACATTGAGGTTCGTAATTATTTTTTAGCTTTTAAGTTAATTAGCATTCTACATTACATATCTTTTCCTAACATGCTTTTGCTATTGTTTCCAGAATCAATTCTTCATCTCTGGTCTATCAGGTGATGAAATTATTCAAAATCGGGTTCTACAAGCACTGCACAGGCGTATTATGCGAGCTCACAATGAGAAAAAGTGTTTCAGGGTTATTGTTGTCATACCTCTTCTACCAGGTTTCCAGGTACTAATATTCCTTTTCGGGCAGTGCCATTTTCTGTTGCAGTTTGATCTTTATGTTTTTCAGTGTTCAATTTTAATAGGGTGGTGTGGATGATTCTGGTGCTGCATCTGTGAGAGCCATTATGCATTGGCAATATCGGACAATATGCAGAGGACATAATTCGATACTGCATAATCTCTATGACCTTGTGGGCCCTAGAATGCATGATTATATATCTTTCTATGGTCTGAGAGCTTATGGCAGACTTTTCGATGGAGGTCCTATTGCCACAAGTCAGGTACATATCCATTTTCGTCTTGGACAGCCTAAGGTGAAAACAGTACGCATATAACTTGAAGTATGCACATATGCACCTGAAAAAATGTAGAAATAATAACTTGGTTTGCTTTTTGTTTTACCACTTTTGAAACATCATTTGGCAATGGATGAATATCTATTAAGCTACGGATATTGATGTTATATTTTTCTCAGATATACGTTCATAGCAAGATCATGATTGTTGATGACCATACTACATTGATTGGTTCTGCTAACATTAATGACAGAAGTTTGCTTGGATCTAGAGATTCTGAGGTATGATATTAATTCATACTGACGCTTCTATATGTTTTGTGTACAATAGAAGCACGTCTCAACTACCTAGTTATAATCTTGAAGGACTACTTGTATCATGTTTATTTATACCTTTTCTTTATGCTGAGTTATTCAATACCCGTGCAGCATTTCGCTGGTTGTAACTGAATTTAACTTTTTCAGATTGGAGTTCTGATTGAGGACAAAGAATTTGTCGATTCAATGATAGGTGGCAAGCCGTGGAAAGCTGGAAAATTTGCCTTGAGTCTTCGCCTTTCGCTATGGTCTGAACACATTGGTCTTCATGCTGGAGAGGTTATATTCATCAATCATTTCACAAGCTATGTCCAAGAAATTGAACTGTTATTTTGTCATAGTTTTGACACATTATGTTTTACTATTTTAGGTTAATCGAATAAGAGACCCGGTGATCGATTCAACCTATAAGGATACATGGATGGCAACCGCAAAGGTGAGAAATATAGAATGTAGCCACGATAACAAGCATCCCATCTCTTTGGCATGAATAATTCTTGCAAACATAGGAAAAGGAATATTACCTCGACACCCCATGATGTTTGGCCTAATTATAAGGGCACCTCTTCTGTTTTGCGTAACTACAATAGCACTTCCCAGCCGTTAGTTCAGCTGATGGAAAACTTAACAAAGTATGTACAATATAATTTAAACCTTCTAAAAATTTAAGCATGTAAGATTAACAGATGAGTGACACAAACTCTGTTAAGTTTTCCATTAGTCATACTAAATGGGAAGGGATGTTATTATAATTTTCCAAACTACAAAAGATATGTATTTAATTAGGTTAAACCTCGAGGGATGTTGAGGTTATTATCCCAATTAACAATATTTACAGAAATTCGGTTTTTCAATTGTGATTCAAATGAGATTTTTCCCAGCTCCCGTCCTCTATCCCCCATCCCCTCTTTCATAAATCATCCCTTCTGTCAGCTTTGGACAGCATAATCTGAATCTGAGTCCCGTTTCAAACATGCTATCAACAGACAAATACGATGATCTACCAAGACGTCTTTTCTTGTATACCAAATGATCTAATACATACAAGGTACGTCTAAACACCCGTCTTCACTCATTTCTATATTCATGCATCTATTACTTAAATTCATTCGATTTCATACAGAGTTTCACTCCGACAATGCATGAGCTTCTGGAGGGAAAAGATCGGCCATACGACTACTGATTTAGGAATAGCCCCAAACAAGCTAGAAACGTACCAAGATGGAGATGTTACAGCCGCAGATCCTATGGAAAGGTTAAAATCAGTTAAGGGACATCTTGTTTCATTTCCTTTGGATTTTATGTGCAGAGAAGATTTAAGACCTGTATTTAACGAAAGCGAATACTATGCATCACCTCAAGTTTTTCATTAAATTTAACCATTGTTGGGTCAAAATATATCATTCCAATAGAAGCAAATGAAGATTTTTCTATTTTACCATTTAGCGCATGACTACTATTGTTGTATATTAACCGATATAATAAAAGATGAAACACGTATCATCAAAAGGAAGAGAGGCCTCATCAATGTATTCAGGAGCTGTAATAATGGTACACTTTCTTTTTGGAATTCCATTTTCCTTTTTCTTTCTTGCTTTTTTTTTTTTTTTTTCAATTCTTGGAAATTGATTGCTTGCATGAATAGCTGTAATTGGAACTGTTCATGATTAGGTGCGTGAATTAATTTTCTGCTTTATGAGGCGAGTGTGTGTTGCGTTGTCTAAGGTCGGAAGTTAGTCTCATTTGGCTGCTTGATGTAAACAAATATCAACTTAGGGTTGGAATTGAAGAAATTTCGTGTGATTATGACATAGGTTTTATGCATATGATCGTCAATTTTGGTAAAAAGGTTATATGATTTCTCAAAAGAGTTCTCTTTGATTTTATATTACTGTTCTTAAGTGTGTCGTAATTTTGGAATGTACTGTCATTGCTGCTGTCAGCCAATGAGTCATTATGTTAATGGTAAGGTAGAGTGCCCTTTTCTATTTTTGTGCTATTGCGTGGTCGAGTTGAAAAATTTTTTATTGTATAATAATTGTTGTATCTCAAAAAAAAAAAAATGTTAATAAAGATAGAAAATGTGTGTATATAATGTTAATGTGTGGTGGGAAGATAATGATATCAAATTAAAGTATAAATGAGAGAGTATTTTCCAAAATGAAGTTTTGATTTTAGATAATTATGACATCCGAACAAGGAAATTAAAATTCTGAAATATTGTTATCATTTAAAAAAAAAGATTTATTATATGATGTTTTAGTTAAGATTTTTTTCTTTTTCTTTTTTTTCTTTTTTTTTTGGGAGGTTGTGGGTAAGTTAGCTTGTCGTTTACAAAATATTAGTTTTTTTTTTATTTTTTAACATAAAATATTAGTTTGTTTTTATTTTTTAACATAAAATATTGGTTTATTTTTATTTTTTAACATACATTGAAAAGAGAATTGAAATTTTGATCTCTCCTAAAAGGAATAAATTTAAGAGGAGATTGGTGTTACTTAATGCGAGGTCTGGCATTACAAAACATTAGTTATTATGTATTAAATCAAAGTTATTTAATTGCGTTCCTCAAATTTATTTATTTTTTTTTTCCTTCTTTTCCTTTGAATAAACCCAATTTCGTGCACTAATCGCAACAATCTTTTGTAAAAAATAAAAGTTGTGGTAAGATAGTGAAGGATGATCTGTGGCATATAAATCACGTATTTTATTATAATTATTTTCTTCTCATTAAGACAAATATTCCCAAAACATATATTTTAGAACGTGCAAATATATATAAATATATATTTATTTATTTATTTATATAAAGATGCTACAGGGAAATTAATTGACATTGACAAGTCTCCATTTATATCTGCACATTTGCCAGTCACATTTGTAATGTTCCACTCAAAAAAGGTGGGTCTCATAAACCAATTAATCGATTGATGGAAGATTGGAAAAGGTCAAAAGTAGCAAGGAAAATCTTTATTTAATTTGTACCTAATATTCTTTTTCTTAAGTTCACGTATGATTTTTCACTAAGCTGTTTAGATTGTGGCTTTTTGCTACAGGTATTGGAATGGGTATCTTATGTAATTTTTAATAGAGAAGAATTGGATGCAAATATTTAATTTGACAGTTTAATAAAGACATCATCATGGAATCCTCCTTTAGGAATCAAATTTTCCAACTATAAACATGATTCTTTTATGATAATGAAGCCTCCTCTTCTAAAAATATTGTTTTGAGAACAACTATAGTTTAAAATTTTATTTGTATATGTCCTGAGTGTGAAATTGATCACGCCACACCAGTATAATAGAGTTCAAAATGTTATGATGATGTAATTCACACTTGATGTATGAAAAGAAATGTTCGATATTTATATTACACAATCTTATCGAAAAAAAATATCGACTTATGTCTCCTTGTATATTTTCTCCCATAAATATGTTTACAATTGGTTTATTGATGGTAAATAAGCAGCTTCAATTATCTTATAAACATTAGAAATTGTGAATGAGTTTCATAAGGTGGCTCATCTTGAGATCATAAATCGTAAAAAAATAATATAGAAACCAAAATATGAAATATATTAACATATACAACCTTTCAATAATATCATATTGATTGAATCATAGTAACATTTTAAACCTATTTTTCATAATTAGTCTTAAACTAAAACTGTAAACGGATTCAAATTTTATTTTATTTTTCTAACACTTATATAAAAATGTGTGTCAAACAAACTAGGAGCTCGCATCTAAAACAGCAAATCCTATAAAAAAAAAGTCGGACATGTGACAAAAATTCTACATTACACTAAAATTAGTAATATATATTATACTTTTCACATATCGGTGCAAAACACATGTGTAAATATATTATTTTTATATAAAGAGAGTTGTTATAAAAGGAAAGAAGGTCAAAAAGTTTAAATGTCCTATGTTAATTTCGCGGGCTCACAAAATATAATACACGACTTGATATGTATTTAAGATAAAGAATAAAATATGACACACTATTTTAAAATGAAAGATCCTAATTGCATTTTATAACAGTGTAGTTTTTTTTTTTTTTGGAACTTTTATAATTGTGTAGATTAATATTATGTTTAAATATCTATACTATGCATAACGTGTGAAGACAATAATGATAGTTATTTTGGTATTATGTTTTCATGTGTCATGTCTAAAATACTGCTTAATATCAATTAATTAATTCAACTTAATAACTACTGATAACATAAATGAAATTTATTAAATTTTTAATTTATTAATTTATATTAAATTATGTGTATATTTATATTAAATATATTAATTATATTCTAATTATTAAATACACGAATTAAACTATATTATATTTTAATACATATAATTTATTTTCATTATTTTATTCGGAAGTCGACTTTTAATAAAGATGCCAGGCCCAGCAGCGTGCCTGTCTTCTCCACTCTGCAACATGATTCCAATAAGCTCAAACCTTACGCTTGCTCATTTTCCATATCTTCCACGTGCCTTTTCCTGTTGTTTTTCTCACGTGTGTCTCACGTGCTCCCGCCCTTTAATATCCCCTCCGCTTGCCACTCCATCTCCACCACAACTCCTGCCTCTCTGCAAACGCCGGCATAGATTAGCCATGACCGTCAGCGATTCACTTTCGCAGCCGACCCCTCTTCCGCCGGATGCGTTGCCGTTTGAGCTCAAAAATGAGGCCGATTTTGACCAAATCGTCTCCCCTGATGGACTGGTTTCTGTTTGCGGCTTCGGTTCACTTCTCTCTGGTTCGTGTGATCACCTAGCTGTTCATTCAAATTATAGGAAAAGATATTTGATTTATTGAAATTTGATAATGCCACTCCAAAATTACTTTGCTTTTCGTATTTGTTTCTTGGAAGTGTCTTATTTTGGAGTGCTGGAAGTAAATTTTTTAGCGATAATTTCATTTTTTATTATTTTTGGTTGAATTTAATCCAATGTATCTCCTTAGAGTTTCCAAATTTTGATTGCTTCTTTTAATTTTTTGTTAATTTTTAATTAAATGCTTTGCGATGATTCTGCAGAGAAGAGTGCAAGGAGTACTTTTCCGGATTTGATAAACTTTAGAATCGCAAAATTGAATGGATTTCGGAGAGTGTTTGCTCATGTTGCTCCTATTTTCTTCGAACGTGGCATAGTTAAGCCTGAAACCAAGGTGCCTTTTTTCTATCCTCCCCTCGCCCCCTCTTCCTTGTTAGTAATATTAATTTGGTGTTTGTGAAGAATCTTATAGATGAGTTACGAAATGAATGTATATGGCCCCTGGAGAAAAGTTAAACCTCTATACTGGTTAGTAGGTTGCGTGAGCCAAGTTTGATTCCTGAAGGCCTGGCTACAAGTATGCATATGTATATGAAGCTAATCATTTGTGTTTACGGCTCAGCTAAGCATGCACATATTGATTGATGAGTGGCGAAAGATTGAAGAAAAAAATTGATTTATGGCTTTGTAATATTAAATCAAGCCTTTGGCACAAAGAATTCGAGACTTCAGAACTAGAATTACGAAAAGAAAATGAAAGTAGATAAGATTCCTAGGATTTTGTGTTTGATTAGTTGTTTGTGGCAAGAATTTCTGGTATCTTCTTTCTTGATTCAACTCTCAAGCTCGAAAATGTAGTTATGCGATAAAAAGAACTAGCCCAGTTTTGGTTACTAATGCAATACTTGATGACCTGGCAGGAGATATCAAGCTTGAGCGTCGAACCATGTGAAAGTGAAACTCTTGTGGTTACCACCTTTGAGATACAGCGATCAGAGGTACAAAAAGATCGTTTTCCTGGCTCTTAAAATTTCAAGTTTGAGCTTATGAAACTGATCATGACCCGAGCTTTTACCTTTTAAACTCAGATAGCATCATATATTGAAAGGGAGCACGAATTCCGGTTTTTAGCTGTGAGTTGCATTTTTAACTAGTTCTTATTTCTTATTCTTTAGTTTATCTGAGGTAGTCCTTTGCTTTTCTAAGATATTGCTTGTCATGGTTATAGCTTGATTTTTATTTTTTTTATTTAATCTTTAGGTGACACCAGAAACATTTAATGGGTTGCTTTATACAACTCCATCGGTGAGCAAGATTAGATTATTTTCCTTTTTCCTTTTCTTATATGTTATAACTATCTTATTAATGGTTTCATGTTGATGCAGGTATTATGTGCTCGGTATAGTGATGAAGAGTACTTTCAGAACAGATGTAAAGGTGATACTCTGATGTCTTTACGAGCATCGAGAATGACTTATTCTATATCTGGATATTTGTGCTGTTGGGATCAAATAGTATGCAAATAACTTCAGTTTTCAACCTTCTTATTTGTCTTTTTTTCACTATGAGATTAGGTGTGTGGCCATTAGATGTTATAAGTCAAGGTTCTGTTTCATCCATGAATTTCTCTAATCCCAAAAAATGAATGATATGATTAAATTATTAAGGCAAAGAATTTATAAACTGATTTGACATCAAGGGCCTGTAGAAGTTGGACATTAAGGATCAATGTGGCGTTGTGGATGACGTCTTGGCTGTGCTTTTACTTTTCATCTCTTTCTCAAACTTTCATATACAAGAGCTTTGTCCATTACTAATTTTCTGGACATTTGATGGCAGGAAGCAAAGTGATCTTCTTTCAACGGTATGGACGATATGGCATTCAGAAGATTTGGCGGGATGATATATTACCCTGTCGTGTTTATCTACGGCACTGGTGAGTACTAAAGTACATTTATACAGTTCTACAGTTCTATGTATAGATATGTCCTTTTAAGATTGTTTACTTCCCAATTGGACAAGTTGTTCACACAAACCTTTTCATCGTCCATTGTCCCATTTTCCTTACATCAAGGTAACATAAGGCACACTTGTGCAACTATGTTTAGCACTGTGAAGAATTCGAGTTGAACACATTATTATTATTATTACTTAAGTTCGTTAGATTCTAGTCGAGCTTTAAAAATTTTGTTTGGATTTGGGTTGAGTTAATCGAATCGACCTTAACAAACTTTACTCGAGCACGAGTCCAGCTTGATGTCTTTACACAATTTATTTATGTCTTCACAAACTCAATACCAAGCAGCTTTAAATTTTATCCCCAAAAACCAAAAAAAAAAAAAATGCGTTCGATGTTGTGTTGGTTTGTTACATTTCATAAATCGAGGTCTTAACAATCATTTTCAAGTGGGCTATGCAATAGTTTAACTTATTTTTCATCCCTAACTAGCCACAGCTCATGACCTGACGTATCCAAAATTGTTCTGCAGTGTATTGGCAGCAAAGAACCTCAGTGATAATGCTTATGATAACTTCCTCGATCATACCTTTCTTGGGGATCGTAAAACGACAATACGCAAGTACTTAGAGACTACAGGTTCAGGCATAATGGAAGAAGAGCCTCCCGAAGAGCTAAGACACCGGTACGGTGGTTGATATGAGGGAGGTAACTCTTTGAACTTGTCTGTTGAAACTCCGGGAGTATGCATTTAGCATAGAAAATATCAGGATTCTTGCAACCAGGCTGACTGCCAAGTATGTCTGAAAAATCGCCTGATGTCTTTTTTCCCAAGAAACATCTTAGTAGATTATGTAGGAATGAATTAACCAGAGATGTTTATGATCTTTTTTTCAGCCTATTCATGGTTGCTCTGAAACTTCTCTCTTGTATAATTCTTTCATGTATATTATTATGAGAGTAGCTTGAATAGATTTTCAACTAATAGGCGCACTATTAATCTTTAAATTGACTATTGTATGGATGCTTTGCAATAAAAATAGAAAGTTTTAAACTAATTATTAAACTACATTTTTTTTTTCCTTTTTTTTTTCCTTTTTTTTTCTTTTTTTGCAAGGATGTGTGTTGTATTGGATATTAAGGAAAAAAGTGGGGGAAAAAAGAAAAGATAAGACAAAAAAAAAAAGGCTTCTGGACATATAATAATGATGTGGACTCCATACAGTAATTGTTAAATATTTTTATAAAAAAATATTTAATACGCATAATATGTATTTAAAGAATATAATAGGAGATGAAATATTATTTAAAGTATGAAATAAAAAAATAAAATATCATTTTAAAATATCATATCTAATCCAATGTTTGATTGTTCATTAGTTTCAAACTTGACTTCCTTAAAAGTTCGTTTGTATTCGCATATTAAATATTCAATGTTTGTTCATATTACGTCATTTAATAACGATATAAAGTAAATTATTATTCAAAATATGAATAAAAAATTTAGTAGCGAACAACTAATAAAATGAAAATAATATGATATTATATACTACAAAAGATGCATATCTAAATTTTGAACTTTAAAATAACGGGACCATACCCCAAATTGCTACATTTCCCAAATATATGTGAAATTTCTAACTACTCCCACGAGGCATTTACACATTGCTCGAAAGACATTAATAGGTCAACAAGCTAGTTTGATTATATATCAAGACTTATGTATTAATTAATACTAAGTTGCTAATACATTTTGCACGATATATTTGAATAAAAAATCAAGAAGATTAGCTATGTCAAATTTTGTATTTTCTTTTTTCTTTTTTCATGAAAATCTATTTTATGTCACAATGACAATTAACAAACGTGGTAGATATCAAATATGGTATGTGGATATCCCAAAAAATTTTAATCTGATATATTATATAGTACAAAAAAGAAGAAATTGGAATTTTTTATATAAATGGATATCCAGACACATGAAAGTTTGATTTATTATTTTCTCGAGCATTTCATTTATTTTTGTACTAAATTTTCCTTAAAATAATATTAAGCCATAGTATTTATTTTTGTTGAAAGTGCAACTCTTTCGAGGTACAAATATTTGAAGCATTCACGTGTAACAACATACTTCTTTAAATATAGTACAATACAACCTATTCAAGTAGAGATGTCCCACTTTAAGGAGAAAGTAAATGAGGTAACTTTCATTTTTATGAGGAGCACTACTAAGAATGTGAGTATCTTTAGAAAAAATAAATAAATAAATAAATAAATAAAACAATTTTTCTACATTTTTTAATTGATCTACACTGCGATTGTCTTCCAACCACGCAAATTAAATATGTATATATTCGACTTTCTGACGAACTATAACATGTTTGAACGGTCAATCAAGTTACTATATTTTCAGACATAACTATCATAAAGATTCAAATATTAGTTTAAAAACGTTGCAATTAGGTAACTAATTTGACTATGCATGTTTTTCCCATATGTAACATAAGCCATTTTCCTAGACCTAGAATAATTTCCCAACAAATTCCAAAGCTATAGCATGTTAGATTTGGACCAAATGAGCAAGACAAATTAATAGTCAATTAAACATTTCATTGGAAATCCCATTTACAAAGATTAACTAGCATAGCAAGGACTATAAAAAAAATTAATTAAATCAAATGGGCTTAATTGCAAAAAATTCCAAATTTCCAAGACCATTTCCCCATGTCAAGATTAACACTAATCTCCCTAATCTCTCAACTGAACCAGTTTCAAAATTTACAAAAAAATAAATTAAAATCGAAATATAAATTTTAAATCCCCTAAAATCCAGCTCATTTTTCTTAACTGCTCCACTTTGAATCCTTAACTCATACATTTACTGAAATTCAATAAGCAGTTACATACATTTATAACATCTATCATCTTCAATCTTCATCCATTTTTATTCTCATTTCTCTTTAAATTACATTCTTTTTGGACCCTTTATCAATGGAGAATATAGCCAAAAATGAACAAGAAAAATCCCAGTTAGCTATAGAAATTTGTGACTTAATGGCTCGTGCAATTACTTGTGCTAAGCTTCATCGAGCTTTTCAAAACAAATCTCCATCTATCAACTGGTATCGTGTGCTTAGAGTACGTCTTTTTATTTTATTCCTATTATTTTCTGAGTTTTTGATGATGTCTATGTTTTGCTCTCTATGTTTTGTTTTTGTTTTGTTGTAATGTGAGATTTTTGGGATTTTGAAGTTGTTTTTTTGCGATGAATCTTGGTACAGGTTGATGAGAATGCAGATATAAATGGCATAAGGAGGCAATATCATAAGCTGGGTAAGGAGAACAATGACTGGATTTTCATGGTTTAAACATGAATGAAGAAATGATTAATATGAGTTTTGAGCCGTCCAATACGTCTAGTTCGACTCGATTTATTTGTATGAGATGTTCATGTCAATACGAGGTAAGTGTTAAGCTAAACATCTGATACCTGAACTGGAGATCCTAAAGTGGAGAACATGACTTCAAATTTCTCAAATGTATAGCTTTTCATCCATCATTGCATGATTATGATTGAGGTATTTATATGATACATCTAACATGGCCTGCAACATTTTGATATTGTACCCTGTGGATATTCACCAATCTGTAGGATGGGTATAAAATGAGTCAAATTGGGTCATGCTGGATACAAAGACGTGGTTCTTGAAGTGTTTTATCTTTTTGTTTCGAATAGGGGGCATTTTGGTTAAATGCCTTACTTACTCCATTTCTGATAATGGTTTTCTCATTCTTAGTAATGGTTTTTTTTTGTTTTTTTTTCTTAGTAATGGTTTTGTTGACATGCAGCTTTGCAGTTGCATCCTGATAAGAATAAGCACTCAAAAGCTGAAGCTGCATTCAAACTTGTGTCTGAGGTGGGCTCCCCTGGAATTTTTTTCTCATTCTCTCTGCGTGATGGGTTTTTTAAATCATGCAAGAATCATTGCTAGGACATAAGAAATCTTTTTGAAACTTAACTTGTTATTTTTAAGACCTGAAGTTCCATTACAACCATCTATAAAATAAAGAAACAGCTCTCAGTCAATCAATTTATCAAATCAAACCATAGGCTCCACTCTTGATGTTGCCCTTCTGTTAACCCTTCCGTCCGAAACCCAAAAACTTCTTTTGATTTCGCAAAAAGTGTCGGATAGTCTCTAAAGGAGTTACCGGCATTGTTAGGGACATCACGCCGGTCCTGACTTGTAAGCATTGTTTATAGCTGAAATTAGGAATTCAATTCTTCGATTATGATTTATGACATCATTTCTTTTTCCATCACAGGCATACTATTGTTTATCTGACAATGCAAGAAGAGCAGCATTTGATTCTCAGAAGGTGACCAATTCCTGCACCAACTGCAGCCCAACCCCTTACACCAACAAGAATGCTCCAAAGCATACAACAAATATCAAGATTCAAGAACCATATCAAGAAAAATCAAGATCAAATAGAATTCAAAAGAGCAAGAAGGAACTTCAAACTAAGCTCAAAGAACAAGCAAACATCATTGAAAGGTGTTTAAAAATCAACGCAAGATTATCAAGAAAAGGACCTTTGAATGCCAGTGAAAGAGAGGAAGAACTTCCCATTTTCAATCCATCAGATTATCAACACAAAGGATATCCACATTTTAGGACACACAAGAAGATAGAAGAGTTAAAGGGTTTACGGATAAGAAGCAGATGCACCACCAACAGCTCCCCAGTCTTCCAGTATCAATCGGAAAGATCGTCGTTTATGTCCAGATGTGCTATTACAAGAGACCATAATAACTAAGTTGTGTTCTTTCACATTTTGCATGTAGTTTCAATCTTATAGGCATCTACTGATGCAAAAAAACACAGAAAGATGAATTAAGTTTTACCGTTGCCATATTAATGAACCTGGTGAGTACAAAATGGATAAAACACTGTTTCATCTACAAGACGAGATCTTTGACAACGTTTCCAACAGCTTGTGAAATTAGGCAAACATCCTCGAAATATAACATGTGCCAAAATTGTTGTACCATGAGGGAATAATCTTGGGGATGGTATGGCACCTAAGCTACAAAAATTTTCATCTTCTTCAACAACATGAAACACCAAGAACTCATTGGACAGAATAGAAGATGGCCCAGATTATGGTGTGGATTGTAAACTTTAATGCATGCAATTGGCTGATCAGTGCTTTCATGCTCTTCAAGGGATACATTTTCTTGTTCATTCCTGATTCCTGATTCAGTCTTTTTCAGCAGAGGCTCCTTCAACTACAGGCAAAGCCAGATCGCCTCTCTCTATGAGGGGCTGCAACTCTTCTTTCGCCAACTCCTTTACATCAGAGTTTGAGGTTTCCAAGAATGCATTAATTATCTTGGAACTGAAAATAGGACAATTAAAATGATGATGTAAGAAAAATTACATAATGAAATCTCAGAAGATATACTAGACATAAAAAAGATTGTATCAAGTGTTCTAACCTGTGACCTTTGGCCCAGACTTCGCATTTTCCTTTCAGAGCTTTTTCCCATAGAGTGGAAGCAAATGCAGGGCAGTCTAGAACAAGTTTCCTGATGGCCCTGCTTGAATGGAAGTGTTCCAAAATGTGCTCTTCTTCTGGTACGTCCGACTTGGGCTGGGCTGCAATAGAGGCTATAGCTTCATGCAACTCACTCAACTTTTCATCCAAAGACGGATGGAGAATTCCATCAGCTCCTCCAGTAGCAACCTACATTCATACATATCCTCGCTTATCCATGGGCTAATGGGAAAATAGAGTCAATAATGAGTTAAGAATTGAATTGAATGATAATAAAAAGGCATCCACATTCACGTTGTTGGGGCTCGAATCCTTTCACGTGATGCAAAGCCAAAAAGGAGCCATCTAACAGTAAATTGAAGGAATTGTAAATACACAAGGATTTAGCTTGTTTCCTCCCCAAATGCCAGGGTACATTTTACCATCAAGAGATGGCAGTTTGTATTATATTAGTGGGGCAATCAACTAATGGAGTTTTTGGGAACATCTGAAATAAATGATAAATTGGATTACGTCAAAAATTGAATAACAAGAAAATGACTACCTCATATATGACCTCCTTTCCGTATTTAGACCTTAATAAGCTTTCTGCATTTTCACAACATGCATCCACGAGTTTCTGCCAAAATGACATTGCAAACAATTAAGAGGTGTCAAAGGTAACAACATTAAACATTAACAAGCCAACAATCACTTCAATTTGTAAGCCAGCCAGACAAAACTGGTAGCTTATAGAAGCTAACAGCTGATAAGAACTGCAAAGAAACAGAGGGCTTAATGATTTTCATAAAGCAGCAAAAGCATAAAGTACAGACCTCAGCAAGCCCACTGTTGATAAGCAACTCCTGTCTCCGCCTAAACGAATCTTTCTTACCACCCTCATGTAGCTGTATACCTGTATCAGAGGGGTCCCCTTCACCAATACTATCTACTTCCGCAGCTTCACCCTCTGATTCACCCTGAGTTGAAAAACAGAGAAGGCATTGTTCAATGAGTTAATATTCTAAGGGCAGTTCAATTCTACGATGATATAAATAACAGAGATGAAAGAGAAAAAGAGATCGATGCCTTATTTCTGAGGGATGGAATAGATAGGCTCAAAGATGTTAGATCATCAGGACTGAGATATCGGGAACAATTAGGATGAAGAAGCTGCAGGAAAGGGCGCCTGCCATTCTGAAAAGAAGCATTATAGCTGTGCTCAGTCCAGAAACAAGGTCAAGGAAGCAATTTTTTGCCCATTATATTCACCAGAGAGAAATATAAATTCTACAAGGGCAAAAGATTTAACAATAGAAGCAAAACTATCATAAAACACAAAAAAAAAAAACAGAAGATTCCACTCATTGCATGACCTCAGCTCCAAAATTTAACAAAATCTAATGTGAACCATTCTTGAGCCATAGATAGTGTGATCAGGAATGAAGTTTTGCATGAACTGCTCCGTCTTCAAAAGGAGATGAGGAGGATAGACACAAGAATGAGGGCAAAGCAAACAACATATTGACATTGCCAACCCACCTGATCCAGAAGGAGCTCTGTCAGTTTACCTTCAAGCTCGCGAATGATAACCTTCAAATGTGAACAAAAAAGTTAAAAGCTGCATATAACAGAGTTGGAGAGTGTGTGTGTGTGTGTTTTTTATTTTCTTTTCTTTTCTTTTCTTCTTCTTCTTTCCTTTTTTTTTTTTTT